>FLSR01000695.1:121339-149762 GCA_900092035.1 Leuciscus waleckii
ACACACACACACACACACACACACACACACATACACACAACAACCACACACACTTTTCTCACCTGTTGATTGATGAAGTTTTTCGGTTCCTTTCCACTGTTGCCTTTGGCTTGCTCAGTTGGGGATATTTTGGGGATATTTAATTTAATTTGATCAATCAATAAATTCCTCTTGAAACAAACTTTGTTGTATTATTTTAATTTAATACTGTGAAGCTGCTTTGATACAATCTGTATTGTGAAAAGCGCTATAGAAATATACTTGACTTGACTTATAGTCACAAAACCTGCAGAATAATGATCAACAAACAACTGAAAATAAATGAAAATATTCTATATGAGGGTCAAAGACATGACAGTTATTTTTATTTTTATGAATTTTTTTGTCCATCCATTAATTTCAGTACATTAAAACACTTGAATATTTAAAATACATGGGTACGCCTATTCTATGATTTGCATGTTCTTGATTTCCCATTGAAATTCACTTTGATATTTTTAGGAGCAAAAAAATCTAATAATTGTCAGGGTAATAAAACAGTCCTGATATCATAAGGAAGAAATAATGTCTTCAAAAGAATAATATTCTTGAAAAGAAAATAATTTTAAGCAGTTTGGCGTAAGCTGTTATTATCATTTCTTATATTTCTTATTTATAGTTGTTAAAAAATATTTTATTAAATCTGCTTCACTGCTTATTTAACATCTGATAAAACTTTTGTCCACTAAACCAATGTTTTGCAGTTAACCAGCATGCAGAAATATGTAATAAACAAACAAAAAATACCCGCCCGCAAAAGCCTATAGAGAGCCTAAGTCCCTCCCCTCCGCTTCCGGCTCATGGGACCTTATTTCGGAAAAAATATGTATGGTAGTCAATGGCGAGAGACAACTTTTAATTCAGTCTGAACTGTGCCCTGAATTACACATATGATGTTTGTCAATTTAAAATATAATTATGAAAGTCAAGAAAGTAGCAGTTTGTCATAAAACAGAAGAGTAACATTTAGTTTTATGTGAAATCGCTCAATGAACTACATCTCTCGTCTCGCACTATGTACGTCACAAGATCCGTTGCTCATATGTGTGCAGTCTGGTACAAAACACTCAGTCAAGACGGCGTAACGTTACGATTATAATGTAAGACTATAGAAAAAATGACAGACGTTAGCTTCAGTAAAGTTAGCTTCATTCATTGAGAGAAAAGGTATGACGTCACATGTCCGCCTTTTGGGTTTGTAGTCTTTGTAATTACGTATTTTCAGTCTTATACCTCAACAGTTTTACATCAAACTGCGACTTTCTTGACTTTAAAAGGTATCTTTTAAATTGACAAACATCATGTGTGTAATTCAGGGCACAATTCAAACAAGATCAAAATATTTGTTGTCTCTCCCCATTGACTACCATACAATATTTTTCCGAAATAAGGTCCCATGGTGGTCAACCGGAAGGGGAGGGACTTAGGCTCTCGGTAGAAAGAGGTCTAAGTGGATGTTCAGTCCCAGTCAGGTTAGATTCTGTCTTGTTCCGGGGTCTTTTTTTCCAATTTCCACACACATGACACTTCAGATCTCCAGTGACAGATTAGATTTCTGCGTGTTGTTATTATTAGATAATTAAATTTTGCGAGATCCCAAAAGTCATTTCTTTCGCCCGCTTCCCACGCACATAAGTATCTTCCTTCCCGCATCCAGCAATTCAAAACTTGTCCCGCGCCACAGTCTGCCACACTCTTTTGGGTCCCGCGATCATGCCAAATGCCATTAGGTGCAAATAAAATACAATAAACAACTGAACATTTGCGAATTAATAATTTATGATATTTGCTAATTAATATGATAAATGGATTGTTTACTTATTTTTTAGAATGGATTTTATTAGGATGTGTAAGTAACCTCTAGGCTATTAAAAGTGTAAGGAAAATTATTACTTTTAACACACCACAATATATTTTAGAGTCATTACGTTTTTCAAAACCAAATAAAAACCAACATGAACACAAAGAGTGTGCTTTGGACTAGATTTGTAAAATAATTTTCCTTTTTTATTATTATTGTGAAGTGTCTTAAAAGTACCAAAACTGAAGGACTGATTTAGCTACGACATGCGAGTTAGATGTTAAATTCATAATGAAAGAGGCAGATTATAGGGTGAATAAACAAGCTAATTCAAAGTTAAATGTTTTGATTTGACAAAGCTTTGGATGCAGCTCTCAGCAGAGATGGGTTAAAGCTCTGCTGTTAGCTGAAGAACTGTTGAACCCTCCAGCCACCTATTTCCTGATCTGACCTGTTCGGATGTGCATTAATTTGAAAACGGCAACATAAACAAACATCCATTTTACCCACAGCCCATGGTCATCTCTCATATGCTTTCGTCTGTAAATCTATAAAGCTCAAAGTCAGCTTTCAGATTCCAGAGCTGCATTTCTCCTAATAAAGCCATGTGGTCTGCGTTTACTTTCTCCCTTTTTTTAAATCTTTATCTCCCCTCTCTCCTTCCTCTCTCTCATAAGGGGACTCTCTCTATTGTATCTCTCATCTGAACTGTGGTTAGAGGGGTTGTTGTGGGGAGAAGGGGGAGGTGGTGAGGGGATTGAGGGATTGGAAGAGCATGGGCATCCTTTCTCATACAGGAAAGGTCCTTATTCACCCTGTTATTTCCCTTCAAGACCATTTTTTCTAAACACAACCGTGGAAGTAACTCACAGGCAACTGGCTTTGCTTGAATCGAGGAAACAAACAACAGAAACAACCACAACTGAAAAGGAATCGCCACTGATATGGTTTTCAGCACAACATGATCCTGCCATGTGTTTGTATGCAGTTGGCCTTCAATTAAATCTAATTATCTGTAGCAGTTATTGATTTTAATAGAAACTAATGAACAGAAAATACAAAAAGAAAATAAGAAATTTCTACTTCCTAGCTTTTTTTTATTTTTTTTTAAGAACTATAATTGTCCAAAAAAAGAATATGAATGAATAACGGCTTTTGTGAACCTGACTAGCATGTTTGGGCTGAGATGGCAGGGCCATCAGACTGACAGTTTCCCCAAGTGCGCTGACAGAGTTCCCCGCCTGGCTTTTGTCGACTTTTAACACTGTGGATTTGTCAATCGACTCAGTGGCCTGAAGAGGCCTTCGCATTGTGCGGTGCGGCTTTTGGACGCTGCCAAGCAAGCTGCACGGGCGAAGGCTTTAAGAAAGAACACAATGAGCTGGAAAAAACCTGGCTACCTGTGAAACAAAACCAGGAACAGGCGGGAAAATATCCACCCGAGAGAGAGAGCGAAAGAAAGAAAGGACAAAAAAAAAAAAAAAAGAGGGTCACCATCTGACGCTCTCCGTGTTTTTGCCACAGCCAACTCTCTGAGTACTATGAGTGAATGACAGCCTGAGAGAGAGAGAGAGAGAGAGAGAGAGAGAGAGAGAGAGAGAGAATGGGGAGGACTGGGTAAGCCTTGAATTCTTGTCATCAGCCCCTTCAGTATGAATAGGCCTAATGAATACGGCTAAGTGGTAAGAATCCATGGTCAGAGCATCAAGGCAGGTAATACCGCCCAGATTTAATTGGGAGCAGGTATTGGAGGCTGTATTACTTTAATTGGTTAGGGGTGCTCTAAGTGGAAAAAGACAAAGTATAATAGCCAAATTGAGGCACACAATAGCACTTAGCGCAGGATTGTATGCAATCGCTAATCTGCCGAGGAATGAGGCAATTCTGTGCCATTTTCTCAGTGAAACCAGCTGCACTGAGCTTGTCCCTTTTGTTCTCCCTTGGGAAAATGCAAGATTGAAACAGAAAATACCTTTACCCGGGCAATCATTTGCCACGTGTAGAAAGCGGATACAGCAGTGAGCGATGAAAAAAAAAAGAAGGGATCTTTGTGGTGGAAGAAAGGATGGAGAGGGAGATAAAGGCTGAAAGTGGGCCCTGTCACGGTCAGCCGAGGAGGAATACAGTGATGACATTTGCAGTGACAGACGAGCCTCCCAGGAAGGCTGGCCAGAGTTTAGAGGCAGGAATCTGATCTTTAAAAGACATGAGCTGTGATAATTAAAAGAGGACAGGTATTTAAGACTGGGTTTGTCATTAATATTGACCGAGATCTGGTTTAAATCTTAATGATGCTCAGACAGCTGGACCTACACAATAGAGTGAGGTCTGAATTAAACACCAAGGCCTCTCCATTGACCACTGCAAAAGACTTGAATTAACATGCAAACAAAGACACTGAGTGGTTTATGTCACTTTGGAAAGTTACTTCAAACATAGACAAACCAATGCTGTATCTGAACAATATATTTGTGAAAAAAGAACGAGAATCCAGCAAGTTCCCGGGGTAGGATAATCACACAAACACATCAAAGTCTAGTATGGTCTTGAAAAGACATGTTTGATTCACTATATGGATGTAATTGGTCACTGTATGTGGTGAGCAACTGATAGAGTGCATTTTATTTGTGTTTTGTGATTCGTGGTAGTGGTTTTTGAAATGCTATAATTAGTGTGCTGTGGGGAGTGTTTTGTTGCTTGCGTATAATGCAATGTCTGGTATCTGTGTTTATTGAATCGTGTCTAGTGTTTTGACTGTCTTTTGCAGTGCCACGTATCTGACAGCATGATGTGACAGACCATATGGGAAACATGTAAGGTGACAGGATATTCTTATATGTCATGATTTCCATACTTGTGCGAGGTGCAGCTGGATGGATAGCTTTTGCTTAGAGGGGTCAAGAACA
This sequence comes from Leuciscus waleckii, assembly GCA_900092035.1. Taxonomy (NCBI): domain Eukaryota; kingdom Metazoa; phylum Chordata; class Actinopteri; order Cypriniformes; family Leuciscidae; genus Leuciscus; species Leuciscus waleckii. Next base: position 126,086 of record FLSR01000695.1, read on the forward strand.
AATTATGTATAAATATTAGAGGTGGGCATAGATTAATTTTTTTAATCTAGATTAATCTAGATTAATTTTGAAATTAATCTAGATTAATCTAGATTAAAATGGCTCATTTGAATTCTGCCGAAGGCATTCAGAATATGTGTGCTACCCAAATAATGACTATAAAAGTAAGTCTTTGAAAACGGGTTTCTCAAGCCAGGTGGCGCATTAGACCAGGGGCTCATCTCCTGTTTCCAAAATGCATCACAAACTGCTTGAGAAAGCTGTTCTACTCATAGACTGTAAAAGGTTACTACTGTACTGTTACCGTCCGTAGGCAACATTAGGTAGGCCTATGTTATTATCAACTACTATAGGCTATCATTAGGGATGGGCGATATGGCCTAAAATCTATATTGTGATATACATTGCAGCCTCTTGCGATAACGATATACAGTATATTATAATAAAACCATTTCAGAACAGATGACACAGACCCATGCTAAACAACTGCTAAATGTATTTTTTTTTAAAGGGTGTATGTAGTTTTGAGAACATATATTGTGCAAAACTGTAAGTATTCACACATAATTTTGCAGATAAATAAAATTTAAGTAGGTCTAATGTTTATTATGGCTTGGAGCTTATGAAACCCCAAATTTAAAATTAGAATATTGTCTAACTGATGTCTTTTCAGTTAAAAAGAAACACAACAACGATTCTTAAAATCGAGATTATGTGCTACACCACTAAGATATATTGGAATGGGAATAATACGCGCGCGCTGGTATTCAGTGATATCATGTTTCGTTTTGAATTTGAGGTGGTAGAACGGATTAGTCGTGTGTTAACTTACCGAACTTTACCCCACACACTCTGTATATAGTTTGCTGCTGCTCGTCTGACGGCTTAAACCCGAACCAAGTCCAAATAATGGATGTTGCACCGATCTTTTTCACCAGCTTTCACTTTCAGCCGTGTTTACTTAAGATGCCGACGAATATGCGTTGCAGCCGGGTTTACCTCGCGGCCGCGGGTAGATTGCGTCATCATAGCTTGTGTAGTATAGAGCCATCTCCCAACCCAACTTGGAGAATAGATTAACGGCGATATTTTTTTTATCGCGCGATAAGACTCTCGCGTTAACGCAGCACGTTAACGCCGATAACGGCCCACCACTAATAAATATATAGGGCTGGGCGATCAAACGATATCGGAATTTATCGACGGTACACCATTGTCGGAAACGATATAAAAAATGTTTCGATATATTTTCATTAAAATGCGCGCGCATCGCCCGTAGATCTTAGAGGCCGTTCACATATCGCGTGTAAAAATATGTGGAAAGCGCGGCTGTGTCGCTGTTTCCTACTTTCCAAAGCGCTTGCGCTCCCATGGCGCTCTCACATCATGTTGATTCAAGGTGCGTTCCATTAGACCGTAAGTGGACTGCAAAGTTAAAGATGGCGTGACCACCACAACATTCCCCAACATCAAATGGCAAACGTAATGAAAGCGGAACAAAACTGCGCTACTCATTATTTTGTGCTTCATGGACCGTTTATCTGTTTGGACCAATGCCGATCTTGATCAAGCGACTGTTACTGGTTACTACACAGTGCTAAGAGATCCAGTAAAGGAAGCATTTGAGCATTTGAATTTGACACTGAAGTTATAACAGCGCTGCGAGATCTAGTGAGAAGCATTCACATTTCTCCGTTATTAACGGATCAAACAGCGCTGACGTGCAAACCAGGAGAAACATTGTGCCACGAATTAACTAGTAATAGGCTTTAAGTCCACAGATCAGCAACATTCACCATGGATTAACACTAACTGTAACCATGGAAGTTTGGCATGCATAGTAAAATGCTTTCAAGTACGCACACATCTTTTTCCAGCACTTCAAAACTCAAATATTATCATATTTAAATGTTATTTTTAATGTGATGACCAAAACATTATTTGTTCATCCTTCAAATATTAGCCCAATTTATAAAACTAAAAGTTTCAAGATGTAGAACTCACACTTATTTAAAAATAATGTTTCTTTTAATAATTCGTTTTTTTTTTTTTAAATCAAGGACATTTCTCTGGCTTTTCTTTCTTTTTGCTGCAGAGACAGTAACTGTAACGTGATACCACTGTGTCGTATTGAACCGAACCGTGAATTTTATTTGTATATATATATATATATACATATATATACATATATATATGTATATGAGTTTTATATATATACAGTAGTTCCCTGAGTTCCACTTATAATGTTTTCAAGATTTTTACATTTAAAAAAATCCTAATTTAGAAGTAATAATCTATTTTCTATCTTGTTTTTGACCCTCTCTTTCGAAAACTCATTTTTGATGGGCATGCCGCATTCAAAACTTGGAAGTAAACGCCCACTGCAATGAGTGGGTAACAGTTTGCATATTAAAATAATTTTCAACGTCCCCGCCATTGCTCGTGTGGAATTGTTTTGAAAACGTACAATCTTGAAAAAAAAAAATCTTGTTATACATAGTTTAAACATTTTCCAACAATGTTAAACATTTATGTTTATGTGTGCTAAATAAGTCTTGGTTGTGGCAAATAAAGTACTTGGAGTTACCTTTGTTATAACCGACAAGGGATGGCTTACGGCGTTTAGTGTAAATGGAATTATAAATCATTATACCATGGTCTGTCTGAATACTCGGTTCTGATTGGCTGGAATCAATTCATAAAAACAACTGGACTCCAGGGAGCGAAAGATGGATTTGCAGTTATCATTTTGTCAATATGCTGAATTAAGTGATAAAATCATACCCTATATATTGTATTGTTATTTGTTGTATTGACAACTCATCAATTAAATATTTACCATCGTATATTCTGCATAATTAGATGTTTTTAAATAAACACTACATGATGATATATATAACACTGATATAAGTGCTCACCCAGATTTAGACCTACCTATATAGTATTTATATAAAGCGTTCACAGGTAAATTTGCTTTATGTATTTCCCCAGCATCGAAATCAGGCACATTATATAAATGTCAGGAAACACAATTTCTGGCTGCATTTCAATATCCATGGATCAGTTGTATCAAGTTGTAAGGAACACTATATTGAGTCCAACCTTTAGTTTAAACTGAAATCATTTGTTTTACTCATGTTTCCGCAGTTTCCCCTATTAAATCCAGTTACGCAGCAGGCTCTTTTGCCACTCAGTCCGCCAGAGGGGCGAGTTCCGGCGGGAAAGTGACGTCAATGCATTGTAATGCAATGCTATTCATTATTCATTTTTGATAAAGTGAAAAAACCTATACAATGTCATTTGCAGTGTCCTGTTTTAATCAAATTAAACATATAATGTCTGTAAAGATGTAGCTCACTGAAGCTATTATTCAGGATTACAGCGAGCAAATGGCTGAGATATAACAAAAGCAGTGTTCTCTAGTATCCGAAGTAAAGGAAAGAACAGTAAATCACAACTATCACGACTATTCAGTTTGACTGCGGCGTTACAGTATAAATGCTCAGAACAAATGATCTGTATCAGACAAAGCAATATGTTACGCATGGTAAAAACACTGTTACTCACACTTCTGTCTTGCGACTGTCGGATTCAATGTAGTTGGCACGGCATCATCTTTTATTTTCAGTCTCTTTGAAAATTCTGCATCTAACTGTGGCTTGTTTAAAAACGATTTCAAAGTAAAATGAAACGAACAAACAAACAGTATCTTACTGACGCAATCTGACTGGAACTTAGTTAAAAAAAAAGTAAATCCGCGCTCTTAATGTTAGGATCACAAGGATGGTATTGCAAAGACTGTGTTTTTACACAACTTGGCACTTCAAAACGTCTTGTAATTCTTAGAGGCATCTCTATGGTTTCTTTGCTAGAGAAATCCTGTGTTTGCATTTACTACTACATACATGCACGAATCGGTGGGCGGGGCTAAGAGGCATTGCTCTTCTTCTGCAGAGGCGGTCTTTCGTCACACTATGACCTAATAATGTTACAAAATTCTAAACAAGTTGTTTTCTAAGCTTGTAAGAAAGCTTTAGTTTTCTGCAATCTTGTTCAAATCTACCTGTCATATTTGTTCATGTCTAGGCAAATGATTTTTTTTGCATTTTATTGACTTTTTTCCTTCTGTGCAACACCTCGTGAATGTGATAATTTGACCTTTACACATCTGGCATATGTTTTAAAGGAGCCATTTTGCCCATTTGTTAATAAACTTTGGATTTATACATCTGTCTGAAGACTCTTGATATATAATAGTGTAATTTTTATTTTTTTGCACTGAACAGAATACTTTATTAATAATAACACTTATAGCACTGAACAGAACACTTTATTAATAACACGTATAGTGTAATGCAATGGAATTCATATAGTGTAATCCAATGGAATTAAATCAACACCAGGGGTGTTAAAACCCCATAGTGTAAAACTTAAACAACAGTAACACTTTACACTCGGAGTGTAATATTTCTACACTGAAAGGGCTATATTAACACTCTAAATTCAACACTACAAACGGTGTACTTTTTACACCAGATAGATTGGGACCATATATGATCCGGAGTAGTGTTAAAATTAACACTTTAAGTGTTGATTTGACACTGCGTTTTTTACTGTGTAGTTTTTGGACTAATGAGGATGTTTTGAGTTCTGAAACGTAAAGGATATTTTTATAGTACTATGACCTCTCTTATGACCCCTTTAACAGTCATGCAGCCTATACAATGAATATCAAATTTTGTGATTTGCTGAGACAAAGTGACCAGACATCATTCCTTTTCTATGAGAGGGGATGTTTTAACCCTTAATGCATGAATGTTTCGCCAATCATTATTATATATTCGGGTCTTTAGCCAGATCTAAATCTAACACGGATGGGTCTCTACCTGTCGCAATAATATAAAACTTTCCTGATATTAGAGTAAAAATTACAGAAGAATAAAATAAAGCATATTTTGTTATCTTTGGAGCTTGGAAGGGATCAGTTTTAGCAGATGTTTTATATCATCATCACTGTCCTCATCAGAGCTCATTTCCCAGTACATTCAGCATTTGGCTCATATTCGAGATCTCGAACATTCTCAAAACTTAAATTTTTAACATCTTCAAAATCAATATTTTGATCGCTGACAGCTTCTTCATCAGATCCACCATTAAGTGACAGTGACACTGATATTTGATTGCGTTCAGTACTTGCTCTTCAGTTCTTGCTCCTGAGCCATTTCAAGTTTTGCTGATGATACTTCCTATTCTTTTGTTTTCTGCCTGCGGTAACTATGAGTGAAACGTCACTTCATCATTGTGTATCAGACCTTGCCACCTTGAGGAATAAAGGTGAATTGCACTTATTCAGTCATCAAAGATTCCATTGTTTGTTGTGCAGAAAAATTTACTTGCACACCTCGGGTCGTTTACAAAAATTGAATGGGAAACTTTTCTTTCTTTTATAATTTTTTTCTTGTTATATTGTTTATAATGAATTGATTGAGGAACACTTAGAAGTTGATGTCTAAAATTGATTGAGGAACACTTAGAAGTTTGATGTCTAATTTAAAAAAAAAAAAAAGAATGAGGAAGAGGTTAGTGAATGACGTCCCGGGAAAATAAAGACCTGAGGTATGCGTTTAAGGTTTAAGCAACGTTAAGCAAACAGGTAGCACAGTGATGTTGTGACCACTATGGGAATGCAGCAAGTGATCTGCTACCTGATGCAATTGGATGCTACAGCAAAGTAGGACTAGCTACTAAAAAGCTTTAGTGATCTTTAGGGATTTAACTGTCAATGTGAACACAGCTTTAGGTCTTGACGCTTTTGATTTGATCTAAATAAACTTTAATGTGCTTTATTGGCATTTAATTTAATGCTACTAGTAAATATGTTAATGATTTAAGACTGCATTACTGCCCAATCCATAGCTTTCTTTTTGTGCTATGATGAGCAAATGGATGTTACATTGAAGGTCAAGATATTGAGTGTTAGCTGGGTGATTCCAGCTTCAAAGTAGAGAGTCAGCATGCAAAGAGGAAGTCCGTCTACATGCAGTATTTGGCCATGCATTCCATTTGTATGACAACTAGCTTTATATTTGTGTGTACACTTAGTCTTCATATCTAAATCCTAGTCTTTATCTCTGAAGTGGGTTATCTTAAATACTATGTTACAGTGCTGCCTAGGTTAGAATACATGAACAGTGTAATTCTTATTTTTAAATAATACATCATATAATCACTTTATTCACTATGATGCAAGGAACTGGCTGTTTTATATTTAAAGTGAACCTAGCACTTTGAAGTGGAAAAAAATGTGACCCTTTGGCCCTGTTTACACCTGGTGTGAAGATGCATTTTGGTCGAACAGATCACAAGTAGACGAGGGAGACATACCAGTTTACACCAAATATTTTAATCGGTCTATTTTATTTTTAATCCACTTTCGGACAGTTCTGTCCTGATGTCTTTGAGGGGAGGGTCCAAGGGTGGATAAATGTATGGATTTTTTTCAGATCTTTCGATCTAATTGATAAAAAAAGCTTGTGCAATTTACATATGAACTCGCCTGGAACGAAAGAAAAACGTATGGAGAGCAGCAGCTTTCGTTTCTGCTCTGATAGCTGCAAGAACACAGCGAATGTGGTGAATGAGTGTTAGAAATCAGGAATGGTGAGAGAACATCGTGCTCGTTACGTTTTCCGTCTTCAAACCAAACTTGGGTCTTCAGCCGAGTTTAAATCCCGTCTGGCAAGCAAGCTTCCCATAATATTCACGCATCAAGTCAGTAGGTGGAGAGTAGGCGGTCTTTTGTGGATGTTCGAACGCATTCGACCACATAAGTGTTTACACTACGAAATCAATCCGGTCCAATGCAAAGTTGCTCAAAACTATTTAGAGCCCGTTTACACCTGCATTTAGCGTTGTCCACTTGTGATCTGATTGTGTGTGTGTATGTGTGAGAGAGAGAGAGAGAGAGAGAGAGAGAGAGAGAGAGAGAGAGAAGAGAGAGAGAGAGAGAGAGAGAGAGAAGAGAGAGAGAGAGAGAGAGAGAGAGAGAGAGAGAGAGCTTTTTTGTCTGATATGCGAGACCCTTTCAAACTATTAACTTTAAATAAAAATAACTATTCTGACAAACAAAATACTCCAAAAGAAATGGGGAAAAAGCAACTGATGAAATGCAATACTGTTCAGAGCGCACCACTGATGTCAAAGCATTTTACTTACATCTAAATATCTTTATCACAGATTATATCAGGAACTCTAAAATGGGATTATATCATGAAGTCTAAGACAGTGGCAATAAACTAAGCATTAGGGTGATATGTGTGTGTTTGTGCGTGATATTTCTCTCGTCTCATGTGGTGTCAAAACAAAGTGCTGCACTCAGGTACTGAGGAAGAGCGATCTGCCGCCTCCCTCCCGTGCCTCACCCTGCTGCCTTAAAGCAGCTCTTTAGAAATCAGGTATTTGTCACTTTTAATGAACATTATTTCACACCAGGCCTGAAAAAAACATATACACATAATCTAAAATAACCATCCAGAGTCCTGGTTTGTACGCTTGTGGAGGTGTGACAGAAGGTGTTATTTAATTAGGAAGGACCATATTAGTGTTGTAGTGATATCTAAAAGGGAGAGTAAAAATAGCAGGGTTCTGTTAACATTATCTCGTAAAGGTACTGCTATTTTATACCTTTTAAACATCTCATATTCCAGCCAGGCAAGTGCATTTATCACTAATGAAGTTAGGCTTTCGTTTCAAAAGATTAAATCTTGATAGTTTTTGTTGTCTCAAAATAAAATATTTGTGTGATAAAAAATAAAAAAAAATAAAAAAAAATACACTGAAAAAAAAAATTGGTGTAGGATTTAATTTGAAGCAATTCAATTAATAAATTAATTAGCAATTAGCATTGAACACCTGCAGGTAATAGATAGGTGCGTAAGAGAGAAGACCAAAAAAAGTCAGAAATCTAAAAGAAAAACAAAAGGAAATCCCGCACCCTATCAATACTTGCAAAAAGAATCAAAACATGTATTGGCAACGTTTCGGCATATACCTGATGAAGGTCATGAGAACGAAACGTCTCGGTTATTTATGTAACCGTTGGAGACGTTACGTCTACGTCACCGACATGTTGGGATCACAATATGTCGGTGACGTCGAATGTCTGAAAGGGAAATATTTTTTTATACTTTTTGCAAGTAATGATAGAGTGCGTGGTATCCTTTTTTCTTTGTTTTTTACTTAATAAATTAATCAAATAATACATTTCACAAATAATTACAAAGAAACAGAAAGTAGCACATTGACTAAAACATGACATTTTGAAGTAGAAAGACTTTTTTTTTGTAAAACAATAAAATATTTGTTTTATATAAAAAAAAATTTAAAGTAACATTCTTACAACAAGTTAAATACAACATGCACTCATATATTTAAAATACATTCCTTAATATCTAATGCACGTAAATGTGTTAATCTACCATATTTTGTTTTAAGGATGTTTAAATCGTTTTTCTGGAAAACAAGATAAAGACACTTGTTTAGTATGCATTTTTTTGTTGTTGATTTTTTTGGCAGTGTGTAGGGGGAATGTGGTTTTAATGGGCAGATGTGTGTTCCAGGACATATATGCTTAAGCAGAGAGGTTTGTACAGTCTTGTTATTATGGGATACAAGGAATGAGATGATGGAATGGGATAACTTCCCAAAAAAAGTCAGACCACATGACTTTTGTTTTTCCAATGTATTACGAAATGGAGCTCTACGAAATGGAAACGGCCTATCTATTAACAATATATATTTGATTGTTTATTAATATTAATTTATGTGATTATTATTATAGGGAAATAATTCTTGTATTATCTATAGGTCATGTTTTAATTCAGCCTATATACTGTATTATTATGGCTACAATTAACAGATGTTTCAAGTTTTGGTAAGACTTTACATTAAGGTTTCATTTGTTTAGTTAATGCATTAACACAAACTAACAATGAGCAATATATATTTACAGCATTTGTTAACCTTTTTTTTTACTGTTAGTTAATAAAAAATATCCACATTCATTTGGTTCACTAACAGATAAAACATTTAATCGTAAATGTTTTTAGTAAATGTTTAAATTAAGATTAACAAATGCTGCAGGCAATTGTTCATTGTTAGTTCATGTTAACGAATGTAGTTAAGTAATGTTACGCTTATTGTAGTGTTACCAAAGTTTCTTAAACCAAATTTGAGTGATGAGCTGAGTAGAGTTGGTTGCTAAAGGGGGTTTTGACTGTTTTTGACTGGCTTACATCACACAAGCCCACCCCAGTCTCTATGGCATTCTGGTTTCTACAGTAGTTACTTACGAGCATTTTATCATCTGCCAAGCAAAAATCGTATTGCTTAGAAAGAAAGTAGATTCTACTGCTGCCCTCTTAAAGCACAAGACATGTGTGTGTAAAGAAAAGGAAGGAGGGAGAGAGAGACAGAAAGGCAGAAAGAGCAAGCTGTCACCAAAAAGGCAGCATATAGCACTGTGGAGTGATGTACAGTGAAGCAGAAAGAGCATCATTTGTAATGGAGTTCACATCTCTAATGTCACTCTCTGAAAGACTTTAATTTCCGCAATAAAGACACACAAATTACCAAATTATACCTCTGTGTGACACAGAGAGGAAAATCCCAGCTTCTTTGACTCTGTGTCGCACGGCTATGGATCTCTGATGAACGAGAGGGAGAATATGATCCAAAGTGCTCAGATAGGCTATACCGAGGACTTCCTCTCTGTGTGAAAAACAGAAGCCTGGGAGATGACAAGAAGCAATCCATCACAATCCAGCGGATGAATGGGGCTGATTCTCAGACAAGCAAACTCTGTGATGATTTGATAAAGTGCGAAAAAAAAGAAAAACCTAATTTGAAGGCATAATGAGGAGAACTTTATATTATTTTAATTTATTTATATTTAAATTATTCACCTGAAAGCCAAAATCTGGTTTGGGCTGATCGTTTGGTTAGTTTTAGCACCTTCCTAATATCATAAGTTCACTATAAATCAAAGTGAACTCATTCACTGAATGAGTGAAAACTATATTATTTCCCCACATCTGAAATTATACATTGTGTTTAAAGGCGTTCCGCAATGAATTTTTTTTTAAATTTATTTATTGGATAAAGGATCCAACTCGATTACAAAGTATTGCTACTGACTTAAGGCCACAAGATCACAAAACTCTTGTCTTTTGGTAGCACCTGTTTAAGGGTACAATTTACACAACAACAATGTACTAAAAACAGAAAGGTTTTTCCTTTGCGCTTTTCGCGTACAGATGACAACAATGTAAGAAGTATCCCTATTCACACAGATCCGCAAAAGCGACTAAAACGCAGCATTAAGCATGCCAGGCCAGTAGTTGGAGATGTAATTTGTAAAGAAACACTACGCGCCTATAGACTGAAAACATAATATGCATATGCATGACGCTTTCATAAAATTCATGTTTTTGTAGTTCGGAGATGATAACGGCAACATTTGGAAAAAAAACTTGCACTTTGTTTTCAAAAGTTCACATTAAGGCAATTCGTTGGCTAGAATTGGCTACGTTGATCCTGAGTCACAGGCATTTTTAATGGCTAGGAGCAAGGATCTGTGAGTGTCTAACTCGGCCTCTGACTGGGCCAATATGAGCCAGTCGTAGAGATAATTCAGGATGCGTATTTTCTTCCTTTCTCAGAGGGGAGAGGGCCGCATCCATGCACTTTGTGAAAGTGTGCAGTGCCAGAGACAGTCCAAATGGAAGGACAGTATACTGGGAAAAGGAAAAGTGCTCTCTTTTTTAATGTTTTTTTTATTTTTTTTATCTTGTTCGCTATAACAGCAGTCAGTTGCATGGGTGAGTGAACAATGAAATGAACGGGCCCAATGCTGTATATAACTATAGAGACTACACCAGCTATCTCACGAACAATTCGTACGAATTCGTACAAGTGAGTAAAAGGTGGCTAATTCGTACAAATTTGCACGACCTCAGTCGTACGAATTGTCTAAACCCCAGTGATGGGTCGGTTTAGGGGCGGGGTCAGGGATAGGTCATTCGTACGAATTTATACGAATTGGGAAACTGTCAAATTCGTACGACTGAGGTTGTATGAATTCATACGAATTAGCCACCTCGTAAAATTCATAAAAACTGTGTGACATCGGGTTGAGGTTTCAGATGACCCAACATCTGTGAAGAGATAATGCCAACCCCTGCAAGAACTTCAGATGACGCGAACTCTGAATCAACATGCACCACTAACATATTTTCTATATATTGTAATCATTAGCATTACAACTTGAGATGATTGCTTTAATGAGATCATCATTTTAACCTAGATGAATACATTATGTTAGCTAACTGCATGATTTGTATTACCTTAGAACTGTACATTTCTGACATGGACATTACTTGGACACAGTCACCTCTTATCACAGATCACTAAATTGTATTGTAGAAACATGCATTTTCTGTAAAGCTGCTTTGAAACGATATGAATTGTGTAAAGCGCGATTGGAATGGTCAATTTGTCTACAGAAGTTTTTTTTTTGGGGGGGGGGGGGGGGGGGAATTTTCTTGAAAAAAACCAAAATTTGCCTTCTGCAATCTCCTTGAACAAACCAAAATATTCCCTTTCATTCTTTTCAAATTTACTGGCAAAATGTTACGCCAGGATATCAGATGAATTTTTTTCACAAATTGCGCCCCCCTTAAGGCAAAAAAATGCAGCAGTTGCCTCACACAGTGTTTGGAAAGCTTCCTGGCTTGTGTACGGACACAACGTCTACAGCTTCTTTTGTTTACAATCTCTTGCCTCCACTGAGTTCCTGATGAAGCGGTGATGTCATGTGCATAGCATGGCGCGTCTGTGTAGCCAACCACAGAGGATAATCAGACACATGTTTGTGTATTTTAGGAAGGCTGGGCCTCAATCTTCATATTTCATACTTCACTGGCTTCCACTGATGGATTATTGTGATTCGCTCGTGTAGGGTGCCAGTGAGGGGTCCCGGAGCGTGTGTGTGTGCAAGAGAAAGAGGAAACCTGGGGTGTGCTTTGAAGTGTTGTGTGTGTGATCTGTTTTGCAGATCCTAGTTGGAATGAAGGTTAAGTGTAGCTGATGCATACATACACACACACAATGCAGACACACACACAGCAAGAGTCAAGCAGGGCAATGCCTCAGTGCGTTAGATGAGGTAGTGTCAGGGCAGGGTGGTCTGTAGCCAACAGCAAGGTTACTGCAGTGCTCTCTCTCCCTTTCTTTTTCCTTCTCTTTCTCTATCATATCCAACTCAAGTCACCTTTATTTTTATAGTGCTTTATACAATACAGATTCCTTCAAAGCAGCTTTACAGTGATCAACAGGAAAATAATGATTCAATGATGCAAACTGAGTTCAATCAGTTGTAAAGCAGCTCTAAAAAGTCAAAGTCAGTTCAGCATTGATTCAGTTCCGTTGTAAAGATAACCAATTATGTAATTAGTTCAATTAGTTTCACTCCCCTGAATTTCAACTTTCACTCAGAAATTTTACAATTAATTACAACGGAAAGCCGAAAACCCTATCACATGTAATTTAACATCACATTTTGAAGCACTGAAATAGTATTTTCCTAAACATACTCCAATATACTTTGTTTTATTTACAACTTCGCAAAATCATTGTTTACATAAAAAATAAAATAATAAACATCATTGTTTACCATAAAAAATAAAATAATAAACTTTTTTTTTTTTTTTTGCGTTTTGACAGCTTCATGGCTTTCATGAAACCTACAGATTATATTTCTACATTTTTGTATCCACATTCACGTTCACGACAGTCGGATAAAGAGCAGATTAGATCTACAGAAAAATTACTGTAAGGTTTTTGCTTGGGTGGGTATGGGCGGAACTGACTGAATGGAAGTTTCTTTCAAGTTTCTGTTCCATTTGCCAAACAACACTGTGTTTGTGGTCATCCAGTTTGAAATGTTAACTACATACACTGAGGTTTGAAGATGTTTCGCTCCAACAACGCACCAGATTCTTCACTGGAAACCAAAAGTCACTCACACCTGCTAAATGTTTACTCTTTGAATTCTTGCACCCGGGAACAATACAAGTCTACAGCATTACTAAAAGTTTGCCAAGACGTATTTCCTACTAAAGCAAGGCAATGTAGGCCTTAATCACACTTCCTATATCCGGTAAAGAAACAGTGCTACACTTTTGGTACCATCACAGCGCAATCAAAACTAATGGCTGAATCCTCTTGCCGCTGCTTTAAACAACGACACTCTTACCTAATTTTTTTACGATTTCCCGACACAAAAACAATTGAGTAAAGCATGGATGAGACTGATACGGCAGGTGAAGGTCCTTCTTCTAAAATAATATGTGAGAATACTGTGTCATAGACCGCATTTGGAAACTGTGGATGTTTACATCTCATATGTTCAACCTGCTGAAATGTTCCTATACATATATTTCCCTCCCAAATGTGCATTCTGAATAGCCTAATAAATAAATGCTTTACCAACTAACCTGCCGAAGTCCAGTGCTCGACCTCTCATAAACAGTTTTTTTCTCTTACTGACCATATTTCATGCCTGTAAAAAATTGAAATTTTTAAATGAATTTGACTGATAAACACCCTCATGAAAATTAACCATGGTTTTATTATAGTAAAAATGTAGTAACCATGTTTTTTCACGGCTTGATTACCATTTGTATTACAGTTTTCTACAAATACCATGGTTAAACTATCAATGGTTAGCAAAATCTAAAATGTGTGAATTACATAGTGAAGTGAATGAAAAACGACAGAGATAATGACTAAAATATTTAATACAAATAAATAAATATGTTCATTCTGATCTTATTCATAAAGTCAAGTCACCTTTATTTTTTACAGCGCTTTTTACAACACAGATTGTTTCTAAGCAGCTTCACAGTGACAAACAGGAAATGAATGCAGCAATGTTTGTTTGGGCTGTAAGCAGCTCTTGAAGAAAGTCATTGTCCAATTAGTTATTATAGTTACTATAAAAGTTATTCATCAGGACTCACACACTTCAGCATTGTGGTCTCTAGTCTAGACGAGTACTGACATTGTGTGGTGGGGATCACATTATGAAATAAGTGTTTTACTACAAAACACGTTGGCCACAATTATTGCCACCCCTAAAAAATGTTATGAGTAAAATATCTCTGAAGTATATTCCCATTCATATTATATATATTATTATTTTTATTTTATTTTATTTTTTAGCACACCAGGGTGACTAGGGATATTCCCATTCATATATATATATTTTTTTTTTTTTTGATTTTTTTTTTTTAAATAGCACACCAGGTTGACCAGGAACATTAAATTGTCTAGCCATGACTTCCTGTTCCAATGGAGTATAAATTTGATGACACACAAAATACAAATTCCCATAGTCATCCATCACAAGGGGTAAAACCAAATAACATAGTTCTTGCATGACATTGGCCATTCCTGTCCCCTGACCTGAACCCTATAGAAGATGAGTGGGGTGAACTGAAGAGAAGAAGCACCCACATGGATCTGGGAATCTGAAGGATCTGGAGAGATTCTGTATGGAGGAATGGTCTCTGATCTCTTGTCTCCAAATTCCTCAGGCATTATAGGAGAAACCTCATAGCTGTTATCTTGCAAAAGGAGGCTGCAAAAAGTATTTAATAAAAGGGTGCCAATAATAGTGGCCAATGTGTTTTGGAGAAAAACATTTATTTCATAATGGGATTTTCTCCCCACAATTATTTTATTTCAATGAAAGGTTTTGCATATTGTTTGAATGAAAGATCAAAAGGTAAACAATGCAGATTTATTTTTACAGCCATGTTTGATCATATTTACCAGGGGTGCCAATAATTCTGACCACAACTGTACATCTTCTAAAACCAACTTCACAATAAACACAATTTCATTCCTCATGATTCCATTCCTTAAGATTGCTAATTAATCACTGCACAGTCTCAGAGCCCAACAGTATTTACATTATACTGTCAGACTTGATATGACACATCACAGAGTGCAACAGCTTTCCACTCATCTTTGCGCTTAGGAAATCAGTGCAGTGTTATTTCCAGGCTGTTTCAAGTGAGGACCCTGATTTTGACACTTGTGAGAAATGACAAGTTTTGTGATTAGCGGGGCTCTTTTTCATCTGGTTGGTGATTGGAGTGTTTGATGTCCTCAGAGTCGCTCTGAAGGCAGTGAAGAGGTGATTCCCCCAGAGGTCTGTACTGAGGTTGACACATGCATGGGTTTGATGTTTTCTCTATGTTTTCTCCCTTTCACACCATTTTTTTTAATGAATGAATCAGACAGGGTGTGAAAGAGACTTTGAGGATGGTGTGTTTAGAAGCGGATTTCTCACTCTGGAAATGGTCATCATGTATGTGACATCAAATTGATATGGTTGGCATGTGAGGAAAAGAGTTAAAATAATATTCTTAAGACTTAAGAGTATAAATATTCATGACAAGCCTTTTACAATTTGCCGCCACCACCATATATGTAAACAAACTAGTGATGTGTCATTCGCGAACGAGCCAGCTCTGAGAGCAGATTCTTTGTAGCGAACGAGAAGACCCGACTCCCGTCGGGGAGAGACGAATCTTTATTTCGGGCGGGACTTTATTTGGATGGGCAGGCACACCATGCGGCCAATCACATGGGAGGACAGACTAGGATGATACCATTATGTGAAAGGAATGGGGACAGACACACGCTCCGAAGATAGCGAGTGTACTGGTGGGGAGCCGAATTTAAATGCTAATGTTAAGACTTTTGCCTTTATTTATTTGATTTGTTTGCTGTGGTTCTGTGTTCAATTAAAGTTTTATTAAAATGTTAAATATCTGTATTTTTTTGTAACGAAAAACTGCATGAAAAATAAGGCTTTTATGAAAACACTGAATAAAAAATTGCTTACCAACACACAAATCATTCACAATTGCTAAATTGGGCTAAAATAGAAAGCTCTGAGTGATATTAAATGAAGAGCCATTTGGGAGCCGTAAGAGCCGGTCTTTGCGCTTAGGAAATCAGTGCAGTGTTATTTCCAGGCTGTTTCAAGTGAGGACCCTGATTTTGACACTTGTGAGAAATGACAAGTTTTGTGATTAGCGGGGCTCTTTTTCATCTGGTTGGTGATTGGAGTGTTTGATGTCCTCAGAGTCGCTCTGAAGGCAGTGAAGAGGTGATTCCCCCAGAGGTCTGTACTGAGGTTGACACATGCATGGGTTTGATGTTTTCTCTATGTTTTCTCCCTTTCACACTCATTTTTTTTAATGAATGAATCAGACAGGGTGTGAAAGAGACTTTGAGGATGGTGTGTTTAGAAGCGGATTTCTCACTCTGGAAATGGTCATCATGTATGTGACATCAAATTGATATGGTTGGCATGTGAGGAAAAGAGTTAAAATAATATTCTTAAGACTTAAGAGTATAAATATTCATGACAAGCCTTTTACAATTTGCCGCCACCACCATATATATAAACAAACTAGGCTAGTGATGTGTCATTCGCGAACGAGCCAGCTCTGAGAGCAGATTCTTTGTAGCGAACGAGAAGACCCGACTCCCGTCGGGGAGAGACGAATCTTTATTTCGGGCGGGACTTTATTTGGATGGGCAGGCACACCATGCGGCCAATCACATGGGAGGACAGACTAGGATGATACCATTATGTGAAAGGAATGGGGACAGACACACGCTCCGAAGATAGCGAGTGTACTGGTGGGGAGCCGAATTTAAATGCTAATGTTAAGACTTTTGCCTTTATTTATTTGATTTGTTTGCTGTGGTTCTGTGCTCAATTGTTCAATTAAAGTTTTATTAAAATGTTAAATATCTGTATTTTTTTGTAACGAAAAACTGCATGAAAAATAAGGCTTTTATGAAAACACTGAATAAAAAATTGCTTACCAACACACAAATCATTCACAATTGCTAAATTGGGCTAAAATAGAAAGCTCTGAGTGATATTAAATGAAGAGCCATTTGGGAGCCGTAAGAGCCGGCTCTTCTAAGGGAGCCGAGGCAAAAGAGCCGGACTTCCCATAAATAATAAAAACGAATGAAAAAATTACTTAAAATAAAAATAAAATGAAATAAAGCTTATTCAAAATACCAATAAATACAGTGGGGAGAACAAGTATTTGATACACTGCCGATTTTGCAGGTTTTCCCACTTACAAAGCATGTAGAAGTCTGTAATTTTTATCATAGGTACACTTCAACTGTGAGTGACGGAATCTAAAAATCCAGAAAATCACATTGTATGATTTTTAAGTAATTAATTTGCATTTTATTGCATGACATAAGTATTTGATACATCAGAAAAGCAGAACTTAATATTTGGTACAGAAACCTTTGTTTGCAATTACAGAGATCATACGTTTCCTATAGTTCTTGACCAGGTTTGCACACATTGCAGCAGGGATTTTGGCCCACTCCTCCATACAGACCTTCTACAGATCCTTCAGGTTCCGGGGCTGTCGCTGGGCAATACGGACTTTCAGCTCCCTCCAAAGATTTTCTATTGGGTTCGGGTCTGGAGACTGGCTAGGCCACTCCAGGACCTTGAGATGCTTCTTACGGAGCCACTCCTTAGTTGCCCTGGGTGTGTGTTTCGGGTCGTGTTATGCTGAAGACCCAGCCACGACCCATCTTCAATGCTCTTACTGAGAGAAGGAGGTTGTTGGCCAAGATCTCGCGATACATGGCCCCATCCATCCTCCCCTCAATATGGTGCAGTCGTCCTGTCCCCTTTGCAGAAAAGCATCCCCAAAGAATGATGATTCCACCTCCATGCTTCACGGTTGGGATGGTGTTCTTGGGGTTGTCCTTCTTTCTCCAAACACGGCGAGTGGAGTTTAGACCAAAAAGCTCTACTTTTGTCTCATCAGACCACATGACCTTCTCCCATTCCTCCTCTGGATCATCCAGATGGTCATTGGCAAACTTCAGACGGGCCTGGACATCCGCTGGCTTGAGCGTGCACCTTGCGTGCGCTGCAGGATTTTAATCCATGACGGCGTAGTGTGTTACTAATGGTTTGCTTTGAGACTGTGGTCCCAGCTCTCTTCAGGTCATTGACCAGGTCCTGCCGTGTAGTTCTGGGCTGATCCCTCACCTTCCTCATGATCATTGATGCCCCACGACGTGAGATCTTGCATGGTGCCCCAGACCGAGGGAGATTGACCGTCATCTTGAACTTCTTCCATTTTCTAATAATTGCACCAACAGTTGTTGCCTTCTCACCAACCTGCTTGCCTATTGTCCTGTAGCTCATCCCAGCCTTGTGCAGGTCTACAATTTTATCCCTGATGTCCTTACACAGCTCTCTGGTCTTGGCCATTGTGGAGAGGTTGGAGTCTGTTTGATTGAGTGTGTAGACAGGTGTCTTTTATACAGGTAACGAGTTCAAACAGGTGCAGTTAATACAGGTAATGAGTGGAGAACAGGAGGGCTTCTTAAAGAAAAACTAACAGGTCTGTGAGAGCCGGTTACTAGTAAGAATTGAATTAGAGAGCTCTGTAATTGTAATTCTTACTAGTAATAATTGAATTGGAGAGCTCTCTAATTGTAATTGCTACTAGTAAGAATTGAATTGTAGAGCTCTCTAATTGAATTCTTACTAGTAAAAATGCAATTACGACGAGTAACGCTGGGTACAATTTAAGCTAAAACAGCTTGCCATACGAAGACGATTACATGTTCAGTAATGAAACCGAAACTAAAAAGCATGTTAAAACGAAGTGGAGTAAAATGAAGATACAATTCAAAATAAGGTCGGATCCACATAATATAATAAACACAACAAAAACCTGACAATGAGCTTGTTAGGCCATTGTTATATAACAGTTACTTCCTCGAATATTTTAATATTTAATTAGAACTTTGAGCTCCACTTTACAAGGCTCAGCTGAGCAGCAAAGCGGTGCATGGGCAATGCTGAAGCTGATGCGTCACTTTATGATCAGTGGCATTGATTCATTGTATTGACCAGCGCTGACGCCATTCATAAGACATATCCTTAAATGTTAAAAGGATCATTTTTGAAAGATTTCGCTTTCCTTGGTCACAGCTACCTTTTCACAAATATGACTTGATATGAAGGACAGATATTGTGTTTACAAGCTTTTCCGCTTCAGATCTGCTGTGTGAGATCATGTGAGGCGATTCCTCTGGCACGATAATCTTGATAACATTTTGTAGTGTGTGATGCACCGCAATTTTCAAATCTTGTAGTGTGAGCATGTTTAAGATTTGAGGGAAGAAAATCTGCAAAGATTCTCCTTAAGTGTGTGCTGCAACCAGATTTTACAATCGGTTAGGATTTTAAAACTCCTGTAGTGTGAGCCAGGCATTAGGAAGCGAACAATCATGTTGCTTTTTCCTATCAACTGGCCGGCCATCGGGCCATCGGCCAAAGCTGCCATGGCCGCCACGTAGACTTGGATGGGGTACGGCCCGCATCCAGTAGCTCTTGGAGAAATGAAAGTACCAGTGGTATTTCACATAATGCAGGGTCCTGGTCCTTAAGGGCATAGAGGCGTCTCGTGGATGAAGCTCTAGCCTCACAAATGGTGCTTAGGACTCTCGATGGGAGGTCTGTAAGCTCCCATCGAGGGGCTACACATGAAGGGCCCACAGTTTGGGACGGGGGTGCCAAATCGTCCTGTTTGCCTGGGAAAGAAGGTCTGATCCTTTTTATGACCTGAGGGAGGAGCGTAACTGGGGGAAAAGCATAAAGGATGCGGCTGGCCCATTCGTCGCTCTCGAGAGGCGTCCCTGCTTTTCAGAAAAATATTGGCAGTGAGAGTTGTCTTCAGAGGCAAAGAGGTCGACCTCTCCCCTCCCGAAAACGTTCTAGATCATTTGAGCCATCTGGGGATGGAGGGTCCATTCCCCTGGGGACACATTGCCCCGGGACAGCATGTCTGCTCCCTGGTTCAGTCTGCCTGGCACGTGCGTCGCTCTCAGCAAGCGCAGGTTGCCACATGCCCATAAGAGTAGACTTCTGGCCAGTTTGTACAGAGGTCTCGACTTGAGCCCGCCCTGGCGGTTTATATAGGACACCACTGTCATGTTGTCCTATCAGACCCGAGACATGATGACCTATCAGGTGTGGTAGGGAGGTTTTGAGGGCCAACAAAACCATCAGCATTTCTAGGCAGTTGATATGCAGCCATCTCTCCGTGCTCGTCCAAGAGCCGGAGGCCGGTTTTCCCATGCACAGAGCACCCCAACCTGTGTTGGAGGCGTACGTGGTGACTACCATCCTCCTTGAAACTGTACACAAGCTTACCCCTGACTCGTAAAGGCTGGCGTTTTTCCAAGGGGCCAGGGCTCTGATGCAGCCGTGGTCCACCTTGTCATGAAGATGGCCTGAGCGTCATGCTTGGGGAGGGACCTGGGGTTTCAGCCAGTACTGCAGGGGGTGCATTTGAAGCAGACCCAGCGGAAGTACTGCCGATGCAGAGGCCATGAGGCCTAGCATCCTCTGAAAGGTTCTGAGGGGGTATTTTGTCCCCACTCTGAACAAGGTTGTGAGTAGCTGAATAGTCTGAACGCGCTCATGTGACAGCCACGCCCTCATTTGGGCTGAGTCTATAACTGCACCTAGGATGGAGATCCTCTGACTGGGGAACAGAGAGCTCTTGGCTATGTTGATTCTGAGTCCCAGGCATTCCAAATGGCTGGTAATTTAGCTCCGCCTCCAACTGGGCCAGAATGAGCCAGTCGTCGAGGTAGTTCAGGATGCACATTCCCTTCTGTCTCAGGGGGGAAAGTGCTGCATCCATGCACTTCATAGAAGTGCGGGGGCCAGGGAAGTCCAAATGGTAGGAATGCATACTGGTAGGCCACCCCTTCGAACGTGAATTTTAAAAAACAGTCTGTGATGGGGTGCTATTTGGATATGAAAGTAAGCATCTTTCAGATCCACTGAGAAAAACCAATCCCCCGGGCGTACTAGCGCGAGGATTTGTTTCAGAGTTACAGTAGCATCTTGAATGGCCATTTTATAAGGGCCCTGTTCAGATGCCTGAGATCTAGGATGGGCCTGAGGCTGCCATCCTTTTTGGGAACGAAAAAGGGAACGCTGTGGGGCGGAGCCACTGTCTCCACCGCTCCTTTGACGTGAGTCAATTTGCTCTTCACCGGAGTGTCGATTATACCCGCGAAGCGGGGTGAATTGGAGCGAGTAACCTTGTTCTATTATGTTCAGAACCCATTGTGACACACCAGGGATGGCTTCCCATGCCTCGGCCCGGCTGGCTATGGGTTGGCAACTCTTTTAGAGAAAATTTGCCTTTTAGGTGCTCACCAGAGAGCGCAGGGAAACAACGGGACAGCTCGTGTGCGATGATCAGCTGTCTGAAGAGCATGCTGGATCTGCTGCAGTCCGCTGGTTCGCACGCTGTTCCGCTGCTGGCTCTGATTCCTCGGCGAAGAAGGCGAAGGCTTTCTGAGTAGCATTGTCTGAAGTTCTGCGAGGTCCGAAGATCGTCGCTGAAGGAGAATAATCTGAATCATATGGCGAAATGAGCGTCTTTTACAGGCAGATGCACCCCCCTTCTGGTGGGCTCTGCTCTCAGATCAGCAGGCTGTACACCGACTGGTTTGCGCAGTTACGCCACTCCACCATAGGTTTCTGCAGTTCCCTTGGACCAGCTAATAGTGTGCGAGTAGTCTCTGCACTGTTATGGCTGTGCAGTAGCACTGCGTTATTTTATTTTATGTTATCGTTCGAAAGGGAACTGGTTTAAGCCAGGTGCATCAAAACCTTTATCTGGGATGATTTCATTTACATGAACTGCTTTAGGTGTGAGAGAGCCCCAGCTTAAAGGGGTATATGATGGTTCTAAAAAGAACATTATTTTATGTGTTTACACAGTAGTAGGTTAAAAAAAGTCACTATTTTACACATACTGTACATTATTTTTGCTCCTCTATGCCCCGCCTTTCTGAAACGCGTTGATTTTTACAAAGCGCATCGTTCTAAAAAGTGCAGTGTGCTCTGATTGGCCAGCGATCCAGTGCATTATGATTGGCCCGAATACCTTACGCGTGTGACGGAAGTGTCACGCCCCTTACCATATTTGAAACATCACAGTGTCTCCACGACATGGCGGCGCCGGCTTCAACAATAATACAACGAGAATAAAGTTATGCCTTCTTTCTTTGCGTATACATTTGGGAGGTGTTATGAAACTATGCCCCCACATACTGACATAGATTTGTGGGGGCGTGTTTGAACGAAGCGTTTTATGAAGGTGTGGCTGAGCCTTAACTTTTATAAAGAATGTCTCTTTAGGTTTGATACTTTGAGCTTTGTAACTCTGCAGATCTTATACGTGCACAAACAGCTACATAGCACACTAAAGAAAAAGGAAAACAAGAAATCGCATCATATGACCCCTTTAAAATTTCCCTTGCTTATGATGCTTTTATCTTGTTTAATCACCATCTGGTTTTGTTTAGATCCTGTAATAAACATTATTTGTTCTCATTATTTGTGGAACACAGTCTCTATGGAATGGACTACACATGCCATAGTATAATTTAATTGGTTAGAACATAGGAGTTGTTGTCAAACAGGAGGTCTGCTCTGACTCTGCTGGAGTGCAGGCCATTGTCATGAAATAATCTAGATCGCTCCTAGAAAAGATTTTTAAATAATTGAGAAATAGTTAATTCAGTTCAACTGATCACACCATTCATTTAATGTGAATAATCTACTGAACCTTTTGTTTCTTCAGTGGTATGTGGTAAGTGGTCCTGACATGATGATTTTTTCACAATGGTCTTGATCAGGTTCTCTGACTGACGCAGCCTGATTTCATTCACCTCCGCGTGCAGCACACAGCTCTGTGTTCTCGTCACCTTTATATCTCTGGCAGTAATATTAATGTACTAATATCTGCCTGTTTTTTCTCTGAAATGGATCTAATATGATGTGACAGCAGTAATGTCTCATACTCCATATGTGACTGCCCATGTGTTTTATTGTAGGACTCTCAATATTTAGACGCAGTCCAAATTCCTCAGGATCAGCGGATGGTGAATAAGGAGCCACTTCAGAGACTGAAGACACAGAGTCATCACACTGTCATGTGTGTGACTTCACAGCAGTTTCTTGTTTGGATCTTTTTGTGGGTCTGATCTTTTGAATCACAGCTGTCATCTGATTTCCACAATGATTTAACAGAGGACTTGAACTCACTGATAAATAATGTAAGAATCTTCTTCTTTGTGATGACCCATGAAAACGAGTGCTGAAAATTGCTTTGGTATTGATTAGATATTGCACTGCTTGATTACAGTGTTGATGGTGTAACATCCAATATACACTGAAAACATGAAATGACAAGTGGAGCATTTTATTCAACAAGAAATAGATGATATTTAAGTCATTTATTATGTATAAATTTGGTAAAAGCTGACAAAGAGTTTAGAGATTTAAAACAGTCTGATTACAGAAGTGATATGTATGATAGAGGTGAGTGGGGCACAACCTAACGCGGGGCTAGTTGTAACATACTTGTTTTAAATACTTCCACACATGAGAGAGAGAGAGAGAGAGAGAGAGAGAGAGAGAGAGAGAGAGAGAGAGAGAGAGAGAGAG
>FLSR01000695.1:150337-208267 GCA_900092035.1 Leuciscus waleckii
TAACATTAAAGAGTATATTTGATGTGATGAATTGCTCTGTCATTTATCAGATTTACCAATTGTTATATTTCAATTGTGCTGGTTAATTATGAACAATGGGTAGAATTGGGGGGCGGGGACTGGTGGGGGCGGGGCTCCATTAGGGCTCCTCTCCTAACCACATGTGATCTCACTCCAAGCTTTTGATAAAACTTGAGAACCCTGCTTTACTTTATTAATAAAACTTCTTTAAAAAATACAAGGCTTAAGACATTTATTTTACTTTGGTGGTACAGCCTGAGATATGCACAAGCCTTCTGCATTTTTGTTTTGCTATTCCCTCCATTGTACCGAACTTGTACCGAACCGTGACTTCTGTGTACCGTTCCACCTCTAATAGTAACCTATAGTAGTTTGTGAGTCGATGAAAAGCTAAAAGTTAAACGGAATGTAAAATGAAAATAAATGTGGCTGCAGAATTAATCATAATAAAATTCAAATTCTGACAGGCTATCTGTGATGTAAAAGTCTGTTGCGCTGCATGTTTCAGAGTGAAGAGCAACACTGAGTTACACGTGTTCAGGTGTTTTCAGCGTCTCAGAGCACCTCGGTTCACAGAAAACTCTGCTTCTCATCAACTCCATCTCTGCATGCAGTGAGTTTAACAAGTTTTAGGGAACGCAGAATGCACTATGGGTTTCCTTTATTTTGCATTTCGCACAATTTATTCCAACATTTCTGTGGAAAGAAGTTTGCAGCTTTCCCCAGAATTCGCCAAAGAATAAACTCGAACATCTGAATGTTTGAAAGTGAAGAATTTTAGACATGAATATTAGTATTGTAACTTGCAGCGTGAAATCAAATAATTATTTTGCCAATAATTACAAGCAAATACTCTATACTCGCAGCCTTATATTAAAATAAAACCAAATTAAATTAAACAATAATAAAAAAAAAGAATATTTAATCTGTTTACCTGCCGTTCCCAACGTCAGAAAACCATGAACATGCGAATGTGTATTGAATTATTAAAATATTATGTTAAAATGTGAGTACTCTATTTTATGTCCAGCACTTTGGCCAACCAAGGTTAAATGTGCTTTAATAATATAATATAATAATAATAATAATAATGATAATGATAATGATAATGATAATTAATTGCATTTAGCGCTTTTCTCAGCACTCAAAGCACTTTACATAGAAGGGAGAATCTCCTCAAACACCACTAATGTGCAGCATGGATCCACCTGGCCATATTGCGCCACAACGCCCACCACACACCAGCTTATTGGTGGAGAGGAGTCAGAGTGATAAAGCCAATCAGTATATACAGACCCTTTCCAAAAAATTTGAATATCATGGAAAAGTTTATTTATTTCCATAATTCCATTCAAAACGTTAAACTTCCATAGATTATAGATTCAGGGCCCACAACTTAAACGATTTCAAGTATTTAGTTGTTTATTTGTACATAATTTGGGCTTCCAGCTCATAAAACCCACAAAAACAGGATTTCAAAAAATTTGAATATTACATGAAATCACACAGTAATACCATGGTCATTGAACCAGGTTTTGGTTCTTTTGGCAGTGTGGGCAGGTGCAAATCCTGCTGGAAAATGAAGGAAGCATGAAGTGATCTGAAAATGTCCGGCTAGACGGCTGCGTTGACTCTGGATTTAATAAAGCACAGTGGACCAAAGTCCTCTTTTCTGATGAGAGCAAATTCTGCATCTCATTTGGAAACCAAGGTCCCAGAGTCTGGAGGAAGAATGGAGACGCACACAATCCAAGATGCTTGAAGTCCAGTGTGAAGTTTCCACAGTCTGTGTTGGTTTGGGGAGCCATGTCATCAGCTGGTGTTGGTCCACTGTGCTGTCCACTCAACGCAGCCGTCTCTACCAGGACATTTCCAGAGCACTTCATGCTTCCTTCAGCAGACAAGCTTTATGGAGATGCTGACTTCATTTTCCAGCAGGATTTGCACCTGCCCACACTGCCAAAAGAACCAAAACCTGGTTCAATGACCATGGTATCACTGTGTGATTTCATGTAATATTCTAATTTTCTGGGATTTTGATTTCGTGGGTTTCATAAGCTGTAAGCCATAATCATCAAAATTATAACAAATAAAGGCTTGAAATATCTCACTTTGCATGTAATGAGTCTATATAATATATTAGTTTCACCTGTTAAGTTGAATTCTTGAAATAAATCAACTTTTTGATGATATTCTAATTTTATGACCAGCACCTGTATGTCCCTAGAACATTTATATGTACAATTTAATGTCAAGGGGAAAAGGCCATTGCCTTATAAAGGAATTTGTATAAAGGGTGAAGTAGAACTCTGTAGAACTTGATTAGCGTGTTTGATTAGGTTTGTAGCTAATCTCTGCAGGGCAGATTTAAGGATTTAAATAATAAGGCAACACATCAATACTTCTTCCAAAACATGTTTTTGTATTACCCTGATTTACCATGGTAAGCCTATTATAAGATGTTTTTTGCGAATAATTGCATACATACGTCACTCGCCCGTGCGTGTCTCGTGCTATATCCGTAAATACAGAAAAGTTGCTCCGGCTAGTTCAATACGTGTATGGTGTGGGAGTGACATAGGTTAGGTGTCATGACGAGTGAGACATGGAACACACTAAATCTCGAATCTCCAGGGAATCACCCGTTTTAAAAAGAAAACGCCAAACAGTCTTCTAGCAAAAAAAGAACGTGACAGCAAAGGCACGCAGAACCCAAGCACAACCAAAAAATGCTCTTCTGCAAAATGAATGCAGTTTTGCTTTTTAACTGTTAGAGGGTCAAAGTTACATAGTGTACCTTCAAAATGGCATGGTCATGAAATAAAATGCAAATAAATTTAAATAAAAATGAAATATATGTAAATATAATTGAGTATTTATGTATTTAGGAGTATGATTATGTTTGAGTATTAACATAGAGGTACTTACTTGTATAATCACCAAGTCTTCAATCTCAGACTTTGACAAACTTTCCAGACTTGTGAATTTCACTCTCAACCCCACCGTATCACCTGTGCAAATGTGAAAAAATCAGTGCTGCATAATTATAAAATAAATGTATGTGGAATTGACAATCTATATGTCAAACCAAAAATCCCTTCAAACTATTTTATACACTGTAAATTAAAAAAATGCTAGTCGTCTGATAATACAATCCATTCCTTATTTGATGAACCTGTTGTTGAATTAGTGTTGTTGCTTGTTTCTCGTTGTAATCGTCTCTTTTTAATCATTGTAATAGAAGGTATTGCTCACCATTGTAGCAGAAAAAAGGCAAACTGTCCAAGCATCGTTCATCTGTCCACTGGCCAAACTGTGTAAGACACAGCTGTGCAGAGTGTTGAGGACCAGCCCATGGTGTGTTAAAACCATTATCTGGCTGTGTAATTTCACTCATGACCATCTGTCTCCAATATGTGAAAGAAGAGTTGCTCTGATCTGACCACAGTCTGTTTCTGTGCAGACCAATCCATGCAATTATATCATATGTAACATTCAGTATCTGTTGACGCTCTGTCTCATTTCTCACACTGGCCAGGTCTGTGTATTTCTCTCTGCAGTAGCTCTGAGCTCCAGTCCAGGTTCTTCTCTCAGATACCCAGATATACTTCTGAGAGGTGTTTTCTCTACCTAACATAAAACTTTCATTAGATTTATGTCCATTTTCAGTCGATACCAGATTCAATACCAGGAGCTGGACAAGAACATGTACACAACTAGAGGAATATTTGTGTTCCTCTTAGTCTATGTTTAACCTAAGTTCTAAAAATTCTAAATAAAAATAATAATAAGAATTGGTTTTTAGCATTTTCGAGGCATGGGTTATTTCATATGGAAGCTATCTCTCTTATGCATTTTTGAGTAGCAGAATAACATTTTTGAGTAAAATAAGGTCTGTTAACATTTTTTTTTTTTTTTTACAAAAACGGATAGGCACATTTGATTTGATTCCGTTTTGATGATGAAACCATGATACAGACTTTTGTTTTAGTAGTTTGAGAGGATGGTTCAGCCAAAATGGAACTTGTGTCATTATTTTCACACCCTCATGTCATTCTAAACCCATCTGACTTTCTTCTGTGAGACACAAATAGTGATGTTTAATAGGATGTTCTTGTTACTCTCTGCCACATGATGAAAAGTTAATGGTGAAAAGCTTTAAGATAACAGAAAAAAGCAACAAAGTTTCATAAAAGTAGTCCATACCACCAGATTTACTTTTACAGCTTGCGCCAGCGCAACCCTCTTTTTGTGCTAAAAAACTTTACAGGATTTACTAAAGACATGAAGTGAAAAATTTGTGCTGGAAAAACATGGATAAAATTATTTTTGTGGATGCCCTTATTTGCATGCATTTGTACATCTTCCTGATAGAAATCGTTGTCTTCCAGTGACCATCTCCAGCTGTTCACATCATCATACAGTCCAATCCAGGCTGAACCATTGTAACTCCCATTAACTGTGTTAATCAGCCTGTTCATTTCCTCCATGTTAGCAATGGTGGCCAGATCAGTGTAATTCTGTCTGCAGTATCTCTGAGCTTCAGTCCAGGTCTTATTCACAGACACAAAGTGATACTGGTGGGTGCATGAAGATTGTGTGCAGGTTCCTTTAAGTCATAAATAAATAAATAAATATATAAAAAAATCTAACTATTATCTTTAAACCAGCACAAACAAACCATCAAATGTTCAAAATGTTGTTGGGAATCAAGTTTATTAGTGGATTTTTTATTATAATTTTTTTATTTATTTTTTTTATTCAAGAAACCTCTCGTATACTTGATTATATAATCTGTCTTGCTTCATAGTTGACATTCAAAACATTCATAACTTTTCCATGGTCACTAAATGTAAAATGAAATAAATCACTCTATAGGCTTCTTCAAATAGTTCTTTGGATTCATTAAAAAACAAAAACAAATATCTAAATGAACTCACTGTTGTAGCAGAAGAAAGGGATGCTGGAAAAGCAGTTCTCATCGGTCCATGAGCCAGAATCCTTGAGTGATACAGCTGTACAGTGCTGAGAACCCATCAGCACATAATCACTTACACCATTATCTGGTTGCTCTGCTGAAAAAGGAATTCCTGGTTTCCAGTTTTCATAATTGGTAATCTGATGGTCAGACCAAGTTC
Organism: Leuciscus waleckii; assembly: GCA_900092035.1. Taxonomy (NCBI): domain Eukaryota; kingdom Metazoa; phylum Chordata; class Actinopteri; order Cypriniformes; family Leuciscidae; genus Leuciscus; species Leuciscus waleckii. Next base: position 155,497 of record FLSR01000695.1, read on the forward strand.
TGTTTCTGTACAGGCCAATCCAGACTCCTCCAGATGCTCTCTCGAGGATCCTCTGGTTCTCAGTCAGATTTCTCACATTGGCGAGATCTGTGTAATGTTCTCTGCAGTATCTACGAGCCTCTGACCAGGTTTTCCAGTCATTGATTTTGATGTAATTCTGTGTGGTATTCGCTCTACCTGAGGTATAAAATATGACAAATATATATGCACAGGAATTCTCACAGAAAATGTTAAACACATCTAACGAATTAAAAGTCCTTACCATCATAGCAAACAAACTTGTTAGAATTGTCACATGACTGATCAAACCATTTGCCATTATAATCCATGTAAACACACAGTTCGTTCCCCCTGCGGTTGTCCGGTTCATGATACCAGTTCCTGAAATCTCTCTCTCCTTCCTGATATAAATCATTGTCTTCCAGTGACCATCTCCAGCTGTTCCCTAGTACATCATCATACAGTCCAATCCAGGCTGAACCATTGTAACTCCCATTAACTGTGTTAATCAGCCTGATCATTTCCTCCATGTTATCAATGGTGGCCAGATCAGTGTAATTCTGTCTGCAGTATCTCTGAGCTTCAGTCCAGGTCTTATTCACAGACACAAAGTGATACTGGTGGGATGATGTCAAAGATGACACTGTGGAGAAAGTGTCAAATTTTAGTTTTAAAATGAATAATTCATTGCATTTAATTTGTTACATTTATATAGCGCTTTTCTGGGTACTTGAAGCGCTTTACACATACAAGGGGGAATCTCCTCAAACACCACCAATGTGCAGCATCACCTGGATGATGCGATGGAAGCCATATTGCGCCAGAACGCCCACCACACACCAGCTTATTGGTGGAGAGGAGACAGTAGAAAATGTTCGTTGTAAGCGAGTTTAAAGAGAAAAATCAAGAATTATAAATCACATCGATAGAGCTCCAAAAACAACAACGCATTCAGACGCAACGCATGATAATAACAGGACAAGACATTACTCACCGTGTTTGTTGACAGGTCAAGTAGACAGGTCTGTGAGTCAAGTAGGCGCTGAGTTTCGGTTAATTTATGAGGCGAGCTCTAGTTCACGCCGGCGCCTCCGTGTCGTGATTATCTCTTGTCTTCTATATTTACTTCTTATTTATTAAATCCAGGCAATTGCTTGATGAAACATTGATTAAAATTAAGATACAATTTATACAAAACGAAATTCACTTTAAAGAAAGGCTTTGTGCTTTCTGTTTGAGGTCTTTGTGAAAGTTTTAAAGCAGTTAGTGCCGCTTTCAGAGCGCTCATGTCCGTAACGGAGAACTGTCACGCCCCTAACATTTTTTCCTCATAAATGCGAACACGAAAAATAAAATAAAATGAATATTTTATGTTATGTGGAGAAACAACCCTTCTTCCTCCAGTGGGTAGTATTACTTTTGGTTTGCGCAGTGTAATTCAGAAGGCTAAGTGTAACCTGGTCTGACTCTCATCTTTAACACATTACTACTTAAGCCTATTTATTAGCTTACAGCCATTCATCCACTCCATTACTCTACACAGTAATAATAATTTATTGTAATCTAGAAGGTACTAGTGATGAGCCAAAAAATTTATTTTAATGTAAATTACATGAATCCTTTGAATTAATTTTGCATATTGATGTGTGTGTGTGTGTGTGTAATTCATAATATTTTGTAACAACATGCAGGAATATAATCTCCCCCCTCTCCATCTACATTTTCAGATTGCAGACGCCATGTGGAAGGAACAAAGCACAAGAAACTGGAAAGTGCCATTGCCTCAGTCCCTAAGATCACCACAAAGTTTTTTTGGAGATCAAGATCTACGGACCATCAGGGCAGAAACACTTTTCACAAACTTTATTGCTGAGCACAATGTCAGTGTCTATAGCTGACCATGCTGGACCATTATTTAAGAAGATGTTTCCAGATAGTCAAATTGCCCAGCAGTACGGCTGTGCCCGAACCAAGACAACAGCTATATTGAACACTTTCCTCAAATGATGAACAGGTCATCAGTGACCTTATGAGCCGTTCCCCATTCAGCATTGCAAGCGATGGTAGCACAGACATGGATGATGTCAAGCTTTTTCTTTTGGTTGTCCGTGTCTATGATCCCAGTGTTGGAAAAATAGTTGTAGTACTCCTGAAAATTGTTGAGTGTAGAGAGTCTACTGGCGAAGGGATATACAATCTCATTGACCAGGAACTAAACAAAAGGAAAATACCATGGGGGCAATTGTGTAAGCTTTTCTACTGACAACGCCTCTGTCATGCAGGGGTTAAGAAAAGGTGTCGCAGCATTCATTAAGTCACAGAATCCCCACATTTACATGGTCGGCTGTGCATGCCACCCTAATGCATTTAGCTGTGGAAAAGGCTTCAAGAAGTCTATGTATTGACATTGAAGACATGCTCATCTTTGTCTACTACTACCTTGACAAGAGTAGCAAGAGGAAAGCTTTGCTGCGTGACCTACAAATGCTGTGCGACACTGATGTGAGGAAGATTTTGAAATTATCCTCGACCAGATGGCTGGCTCTTGGCAAATGTGTCAATCGACTCTTCCAGCAGTGGGAACCTCTGACTCTGTTTTTTGCTGAAGAGGCAGCAGGGAAGAAGGCAGCTAAACTTCTCACATCCTCAGCTCATCCATCTCTGAAGAGCCCAGCTGCCCCTAAGCACCTACCTCGGGTAGCTTGCTGTCTCAAAGACTTTGTCCTCCAGCTTTTTGAAGACCAAAGTCCACCAGAGAAAGTCCAAGACCGGACCAAGCTCCACACAGCAACAGGCAGGGCCTACACCAAAACGACAGCAGACAGGACCTACAACCAAACAGCTGCCGGCAGGACCAAGCACTACACAGCAGTCAGTTCAACCACCTAAGGGGTTTGACTTAAAAATTTGTTTTTAAACAAAAAGAAACGGGCAAAAAACAGAGGGATCTGTCCAAAAAGAAAACAGAAAAGGAAAAGAAGATAGAAAAAACAGAGGTCACAAAACCACAGAGGGTATATGCTTTCTTGACTGACCCACAGTCCAAGCTGTATGCTCTTTTTTTTAAAGAGAGCTATACCTTTATTTGAAACCACAAATCAGAACCTGCAGAAAGAAGAGCCATGTGTGCCCATATTGCTGCAGATCTTGGAGCTACAGTTGCAAAAAATGCTTTTGACGGACGGCAAACAGCTAAATTCTCCTCACTGACATACTTCAAAGACAGGTTCCCCTGCTTCTTGGGAAATGGTGTTAAAGTGGATGAAGTGGCGGAGGAGTTTCGGCTCTTTCAGTCCTCCACCTTGAATGATGGTTTTCTTACCAAACGGGCTGATGAAGCTTGGAGAAAATTAGGTGTGATGGAATCAGGAGGGAAGAAACTTTTTGCAAACCTCTCCACAGTTATGCTTGGGGTGTGTGTGATTTTTCACAGCAATGCAGACTGTGAAAGGATTTTCAGCTTGGTCACTAAAAACAAAACACAATGTCGTGCTAGCCTGAGCACAGAGATGCTTAGTTCTCTGGTGACAAGAAAAGTCATGATTGCCTCCAAAGGCAGCATTTGTTACAAAGAGACTTTCACTGACGCACTACTTAAAAAAGCCAAATCTGCAACCTTTAACAAGTTAAACGATGCAAAAGTTTAAACACTATGCATGGTAAATTATAATTTTGTTTTTGTTTTTAGAAAACTGATTTTGATATTAATAACTGCTGGTTTTGCACATTTAATTAATGTTTTGATTTATTTATTTACAAAGAATGTCCTCAGTTTACTTCTATTTCTGACAAGATTTTCAGGTGGAAGAAGTTTCCATGGGCTATGCCTCCTGTACAAAATGTTCGGAGTGATTGCAGTAATTGTATAACATTCATGGTCTACTTGTATATGGTTATGGAGTAACTAATAAATCTTAATTGGTGAATATATTATGTGTATAATATGTATTATAGTGTTAGGTATCTCATAGGTTTCTCAAAGGTGTGTGTGCAACGGTGGAGCGTACATTGGCGGTGGGCTGTTGGGGCGCAGTGGGTTGTAGTACTCATAAAATTTCTTCAAGGTTAGCAGGTATGTCTTTCTCGTTTTGTTCCAAACCAGAATCACGTACTTTCTACTTACCAAAACCCAAAAGGAGATTTTATTTGCTTGGTGTTTGCAATTACGACTGGAACTGAAGCTTTCAAGCTTCAAAAAGTGTGTGGATGATGTAGAATTTGAATTTTGGGTGAACTATTCTTTTACTTCATGCTTCATTCCTCGTAATTGCAGTGGTAATTCCTTTCAGCTGTTTAAGGATGTAAATGGCTTTAACGATGAGAGTAGGAGAGGGATCGGTTGCTTTCCTCATTAATGTGATGTCACGCTCATCATCTGCTAATCCCACACAGAAATGTTTCTCCAACGACTTGCATCATGACCATTGAGTCTTTATGGTCCTCATGCAGTTGCTCTTTTGATTGACCTTTCCCTGTTCATTCACTTTAAGCCATTATTTGTACATATCCATGAACTTATTCATGCCATTTCTGCTCTGGTTTGATTAATTGCAGGGTTCCCACGGGTCCTTGAAATCCTTGAAAGTTTGTGAATAAAAAAAAATGTAAAAAATTCAAGTCCTTGGAAAGTTTTTGAAAGTAAACACACACAGATACAGGCCCTTGAAAGTGCTTCCATATGATTCCCTCCGATCCGCTAATGTGTTATTCCGCCAACACTTCGTGGCCTATGCGCACTAGCTTGCGCATTTACGGTAGTTACGCGCGTTTACGTGTTACGTTAAGTGTTTGCCGCGTAAGGTACTTTGTGTCGTACGTTGCCATGACGTTCACACGCGCAAAACTGTAACAATGTATCTTACAGGGTAACACGATGTGACCTTGCTCTTACTTGAAATGTGTCCCACATTAAGTCCTTGAGTTTGAGGGTATTGGACCTGGTAAGCCTGAAAGCTCCTTGAATTTGAAGTTAACCGAGGCGTGGGAACCCTGTAATTGAACATGAATGTTTCTACTTTATAACGTGTTATGGAAACGACTGATTGTGCTTGTTTTTTTGTGTGTTTCCTCAGGATATTCAGGCATTCCTGACATGTGTAATGAGAGACAGGCTAGCTAGAGCCCTATTCCAGCTTGCTATATGCTGTGGCTCCTTGGACGTGCCTCAGGACCTGGTAGATAAAGAGAAACCTCAGATAAAAGCAGAGGCAAAGGAAGCTATGGAAGAGAGAGCAACAGAGATGCTCCCCACTGAAGGTGTCCACTTCATCACCTCATTAGTCATCTTATTCTCCTTTTCAGTTTTAGCACCCTCTAAGGTTAAGGCCCTGATGTACTCACAGCAAAGTCATGTTTTTGTCCTCCGATTAGGGTTTAAAAGTGAACATCCAACGGCATTTAGATGAATATGTCAATATGTGCTGCTCTTTCCTCTCAATAACACAATAAACACACAACAGAAATGAGAAAACAGCAGTTCAGAAAGCATCTTCTGTTCATAGAGATGTGGAAATGTTTATATTCAGACTCTCCTGTCTCGTCACGTTTACTCAGACAGCACTTTATACAATAGATGTGTTACAGTATTAAACATGAACAAAAATATCAGTCTTTCAGTTAGAGTCAGAGCTTCAGTTTCTACTATAAAGCGGCTCTTCAGTGTGTTCATGTTTTTACTCGCGTCTGAACAGAAGAAATTAACCAGAGATTCACACCTCAAAGAAGGCGGAGCCTCTGAGCCACACCCACCTTATACATCATCATCACACCGACCAATAGAGACAGAGCACATTCAGGCCACGCCCACACATCAATCCAAACGTCATCAATCCAAACGTCTTTATTGATTTTGTATTGTGTGAAGCTGCATCCTTGTTATTTCTGACTTGTAACAAAAAACAAAACAATGTCTAAAAGCTGCTATGTGACAAGGTGTACTGCAAACAAGCTAAAGAAAACAGAAATAATGTTATAAGCTGTCGACCCCAAAAAACAAGCGTTTAAGGACACAAAAGTGGATTCGTCACATTTGCGGCAGCATTACGTCTGTCTCCTGCACGCGAAACAGGAGGAGAGAAGGAGAAGCGAGTTGGTAAATGTCAGTTCAATTCTAAGTTCATTCTTTATGAGTGTAGAGGTGTGCGATGTGTATTGTCTATTATGATATTGTAATCATTGTTTTAATGATGTACGCGGCACTGCGAGCTTACATCGCTTTTGTCCCTCGTGCTTTCACCGCGTGATGTGTGCAGTTTTTGTCTCATATTTATATCATATTATTTTGTTATCATAGGCCTATAATATCACATCAGCAAGAGTTCTTTTTTCCCGTGCACAATTGCAAATGTCATATTTATTTTATATAACAGTTAAATTAACAATAAATTAACATTGTTACATTTTATACACAATATTGTCAGTATTGTTTGTTTTTCCTTTATTTCGCTGACGAGAATTTAAAAAAAATAAGCCATAGCAGTCTCAATGCAACAGACAGCGATGATTTTTTGAACGGAATCCGAGTTTTGAACGAATCAATGTAATGATTCAATGAACGATCACTTGCCTCTTTCCCGAATGAATCAGCCATTTGAACAAATCGGTGGAATGAATGACTCCCTCAACCCACTTATTAAGACAGTGACTTGCCGCCACCTACTGGCAGTTTTAGTTTCACATTTAAAGTAGCCTACCCTGTAATTAGAGCGTTAAAATTAGAAATCAGTTCATATTTAGCAATCTCATAGCTTTATTTATGCAATTGTAAATGTAGTGTAACCAGATCTGATGCCACTTCTGTGTCACCTCTGCACTGCAAAGATGGACTTTGATTTAATGATTTAATTTGACTGTTAACAGTGGTATTGTTGAATTATTCTAATAGAATTTAATTTGAATGTTAGAATTTGACATGAAAGGTGATGCATACATCTACAAATTCTAAATGTCCATTTATATGTGAAAATGCCCCTGGAAATCAATTTAAGAGGCAATATTACCCATGAATTAAATTTTTTTAATTTCTGTCACTGCTGTGAACTGACCACTGCATAGAATATGAAAAATATGAATATCTTCGTCAGTCAGCTGTCAACAACAGGCCTAAACCAGCCATGGCACCAAGCACAGAAACACAATCAGTAAAATGTTATCTAATTATTATCAAGAAAACTTTGAAAATATCGATCGAGACATATTTTGTCAATGTTGCACACCCCTAATGCATGGTATTAATTTTTATTTCTTCAGGTCTTAAAGGGTCTTAAAAAGGTCTTAAAAAGCCTTAAATTTGACTTGTGTGCAGAAAGTGTGCAGAAACCCTGAAGTTATTTGGGAGCTGACTTTGCTCAAAGAGGTAGTGAAATGAAGCAAGAGGATCTGATAGATAGAGTTAAAGAGGTTATAAGAAAATATCCAGCTGCAAGCAACTCCATTAGTGAACTGGAGAATGGCTACTCCCTCTTATTTGGGTCTGCACTGCCGTTAAAAACCTACTCCGTTTGTCCAGTTGTAGATGATATACAAAAAGGAGCAAAGTGCCTTGACAGTAAGAGTATATACAGTAATATAGACAAGTACATAAACAGTTCCTTGTTCTTAAAGGGATAGTTCACCCAAAAATGAAAATGACCCCATGATTTACTCACCCTGAAGTCATCCTAGGTGTATATGACCTCCTAGGTGTTCTTTCAGACGAATACAATCAGAGTTATATTAAAAAATGTCCTGGCTGTTCCAAGCTTTATAATGGGAGTGAATGGGCACCATTTTTTTAAAGTCCATTCAAGTGCATCCATCCATGATAAAAGTGCATCTATCCATCATAAAAGTGTCCCAAACTGCTCTGTGGGGGGGTTAATAAAGGCCTTCTGAAGTGAAGCGATGCATTCATGCAAGAAAAATATCCATATTTAAAACTTCATCGACTAAAATATTTAGCTTCCGGCAGACGGACGCACGCAAGTCGACTTACGGCAAAAGAGTAACACTAGAACTTGACGAACAACGTATGACGACGCAGTTGCCCAGCCCTGTGTGTTTGAACCGCGAGAGGCGTCAGTTGCCGTCATTACGTTTTGTGTCAAGTTCAAGTGTTTCTCTTTTGGCGTAAGTCGACTTTTTAAATATGGTTTTAAATAACTTTTAAAAAGGTTTTAAATAACTTTTAAAAAAGTTTTAAATATGGACATTTTTCTTTCATGAATGCATCGCTTCGCTTCAGAAGGCCTTTATTAACCCCTGCAGAGCCGTGTGGAGCACTTTATGATGGATAGATGCACTTTAATGATGGATAGATGCACTTTAATGATGGACAGATGCACTTTTATGATGGATAGATGCACTTTAATGATGGATAGATGCACTTTTAACATGGATAGATGCACTTTAATGATGGACAGATGCACTTTTATGATGGATAGATGCACTTTTATGATGGATAGATGCACTTTAATGATGGATAGATGCACTTTAATGATGGATAGATGCACTTTAATGATGGATAGATGCACTTTAATGATGGATAGATGCACTTTAATGATGGATAGATGCACTTTAATGATGGATAGATGCACTTTAATGATGGATAGATGCACTTTAATGATGGATAGATGCACTTTAATGATGGATAGATGCACTTTAATGATGGATAGATGCACTTTAATGATGGATAGATGCACTTTAATGATGGATAGATGCACTTTAATGATGGATAGATGCACTTTAATGATGGATAGATGCACTTTAATGATGGATAGATGCACTTTAATGATGGATAGATGCACTTTAATGATGGATAGATGCACTTTAATGATGGATAGATGCACTTTAATGATGGATAGATGCACTTTAATGATGGATAGATGCACTTTAATGATGGATAGATGCACTTTAATGATGGATAGATGCACTTTAATGATGGATAGATGCACTTTAATGATGGATAGATGCACTTTAATGATGGATAGATGCACTTTAATGATGGATAGATGCACTTTAATGATGGATAGATGCACTTTAATGATGGATAGATGCACTTTAATGATGGATAGATGCACTTTAATGATGGATAGATGCACTTTAATGATGGATAGATGCACTTTAATGATGGATAGATGCACTTTAATGATGGATAGATGCACTTTAATGATGGATAGATGCACTTTAATGATGGATAGATGCACTTTAATGATGGATAGATGCACTTTAATGATGGATAGATGCACTTTAATGATGGATAGATGCACTTTAATGATGGATAGATGCACTTTAATGATGGATAGATGCACTTTAATGATGGATAGATGCACTTTAATGATGGATAGATGCACTTTAATGATGGATAGATGCACTTTAATGATGGATAGATGCACTTTTATGATGGATAGATGCACTTTAGACACACGACTGGCTGACACATTCTCTGACTGTTTTCATCGACTGCAGCAGATTTTAAACACCGACTGAACGCGCTGAACACGCGTTTGGGCATGATCAGTCATAAGTATCAAATTACATTCATTATGCAGTTATTAATGCAGTTATTAGAGAGAGATGTTGCAATAACGAGACAGAAAAGTATGTGCGTCAATATTATTATTTATTTATTAATTCAATTCGTTTTAATTAATTCCTTCATTCTTTTTTTTTCCATAATTGACAGATGACAGTAGACTATAGCCAAATAAATGAAACACAAAGCCCTTTTAACAAGTAGGCCTATCAATAATTATTTATTTGTTATATTATCTGCAATACAAATCCGTGCTGCAGGACTATCCATTTATTTAGCCTATATTCAGTTTAATTTTCTATTGATTATAGATAGGACTATATATTTTATTTATTAAAATTAAACTGCATGTTTCTATTGATTGGAAGCTAGACATTGAAAATTGCAGATCAAGCGCATGGGGCGAAATGTTTTTTCTTGTTATGAATTGTATCCTATTTTCCGTTATTACAGTTGACTACGCGAAGTGATATGGAACTGTAATGCGGTCAAGACCTGCCTGGAACTACTTTAGCCGTGCGTTTCCCTGAAAATAATGCACACCTTAGAACGTTCGTCAACCAATCAGATTCCAGCATTCAACGGCCCTGTAGTATTTTTAGAGCATACTGAGTGTTAGGATTACCGATTTGTTTCAGCCTGTATCCACTTTTGAGTCCTTAAACACTTATTTCAGTTTTTTTTAGCTTGTTTGCAGTACACCTTGTCACATAGCAGCTTTTAGACATTTTGTTTTGTTTTTTGTTACAAGTCAGAAATGACAAGGAGGATTTTTTATTTAATTTTTTTTTATCTATCTGTCTGTTTGTTTTAATTATTTTATAATGCTGTTCTTTTGATGTGAAGCACTTTGGTTAGTCTGTGGCTGTTTTAAATGTGCTCTATAAATAAAGTAAACTTGAAACTGAAATTGAGGAGGCAGCTTCACACAATACAAAGTCAATGGGGACAGTTGGATTGCTGACATTAGGCGTTTCTCGATAGCAAGTACGCAATGTTCGGACTTAATTGCTCCCCCCATGACGCGTGTCGCTCTGTCTCAAGGCCTGTATCCACTTTTGTCTCTCTTTACACTCGTTTTTTGGGAATCAAAAAATTAAATCAAAAATTGTTCTTGAAATCCATTAATGAACTTGGTTTTTTCATGATTTTGTTGGAAAAGACATCACACTAGTTCATTCTTCGATTTCACTTGAAGTATATCTGTGTCTTAAAAGGGGAACATGACAATGAATAGAAACTTTTCGTAATATTTTATTTATTTATCTGTATTTGTTGGGGTTTTCTTAGCAGTTATTGAGGTTTTTGATTTAATTGCAGTTAATTTAATTAATAAATTAATCTGCATATTATAAAAATGAATTGGTAGCATGTTACAGAAAGGTCCTATTAGTTAGCATTGGTTAATGCATTAACTAACAATATGAAGACGTCTGTTAAAGTGTTGATGATTAATCTTAGTTATTATTAAAAATAACAACTGCTCATTGTCAGCTCTGGTTCATTAAATAATATTATACCATGGTCTGGGTGAATACTCGATTCTGATTGGCTGCAGGGTGTCCATTAAAAAGTGTTATACCATGGTCTGGGTGAATACTCGATTCTGATTGGCTGCAGGGTGTCCATTAAAAAGTGATAATGTACACCTAGGAAAGGCGTCCCGTCAATTTGCCTGATGACAGTTCTAAATGATTGCACTGGCTCAAACTCACTGATCAACTGCTGCGGTCGGGTCGCTGTTGCTTGGCAACGCCTGTATACGGGAGATATTAAATAGTGCGCTCGACTTAATAAATAAAAACCCTCACGATTTTTACTCTAAAACACATTAAAGTATTATTAATTGATTAAATATTTCTTTCTTTCGTAAGTGACCATGGTATAAGCGGGTTAATGCCCTTCGAGGTGTCCATTTTCAGGTATTAATGGACTTCGGCGGAGGCAACCGTCACGCCTCGCCGTCGCCATTAATACCTGATAATGGACACCTCGTCGGGCATTAACCCTTACTTAACAGATGCAACTTTTGTTTTTTAATGATTGAAAAACTTAGTCAAAATTGTCAACGAGTGGATCTCTGAGCTGAGTGAGTGAGTGGAGGCGGGGCTCATTTGCATATTAATAGAACCGTGAATACTAAATGAGGCAAGGGCATCGAGTTACTTTCAAGATATTTTAAGGCATGAAGATGAAAAAACGTTTAAATATGTCAGTTTAGTGACAAAGATGAGTTTTAAGAGATACAATTATTGACTACAGGATTTTTAATTGTTAGTTGTTTTAAAAAAAGGACCCTTATTGTGAATTGTTACCAATTAATTCAGTAAAATTTTAGTCAGCTGACAGTCTAACTTCTAAATTACTTTTGCTCAGGTGCTTGAATTTTGTTAAGAAAGATTGCATTGATTTGTTGCATAGTTTTTGATGCAAATCTATAGATTCCCTATTATTACGGTTCTCCTTTTCCTAGGATGACGATGACTATGGGGAGTGTGCATAATCAGTATCAGTGTTTGTTGGATCAAATGTTCATACTTGATTTAAATACTTTCCTGCCTAATGATGTGGTCCTGTTTTGCATAGCTGACGTGAAGAGCTATTTCCAGGATCATGTCGCCAGCTTCACTAGCACACCTAGCCTAGCTGAGCTGCGCACGCTGGAGAAGAAGATCGCAGAGCACTTCAGATTCACAGACTTCAGTCAGCTGCAGCAGGGCACTTACCTGGACTTCATTATCAAAAACAAAAAGGTGTGTGTTTCTGCTTCACCCCCAAGTCAAGTCAAGTCTCCTTCATTTATACAGCGCTTTAACAATATAGCAGGGTCCCCGCGGATCCTTAAAAAGTCTTAAACGGTCTTAAATTTGATTTTTTAAATTTAAGGCCATAAAAAGCCTTAAAAATTATATATTTATTTAAAAAGTCTTATTTTTACTTATGAAAGGTCTTAAATTTGAGATGACACTTTAACTTAGACTTATCTAATGCTTTTGAAATTAAAACGATCTAATTAGCGTAGGCCTACGTATTATTTTTTTAAATCTATCTTGGTGGATTTGCTTGTTCACGTGACAAATCGCGTCACTTACGGCAGTATATTAGCCTACGTCTGTCTCCTGCACGCGAGAGGAGAGAAGAAAACCAGTAAATGTCAGTTCAATTGTAAGTTCACTCTTTATGTGCTTAGGAGTGTGCGATATTGTCTATGAACTATGATGATATTGTAATCATTGTTTTAACTATGTACGAGGCACTGCGAGTGCGAGCTGACATCGCGTTTGTCTCTCATGCTTGCTTTCACTGCGTGATGTGTCAGTTTATAGTTGTCCCCAAATGAGTTTTTGTCTTATATTTATTATCATATTATGTTGTTATATTAGTATATCATATGAGCAAGAGTGCCGTTTTCCTTTGCACAATTGCAAATGTGCTATTTATTTTATACAACAGTTAAATTAACAATAAAGTTAACATTGTGATTACTTTTTGGACACAATATTGTCAATTTTCACTTTATATCGCTGACGAGAATTTCATAATGAAGCCGTAGTCCAACAGACAGCGATGATTTTTATTTTATTTTATTTTACTGAAATCCGCGTTTTGAACGAATCATTTTAACGATTCAATGAACAATCACTTGTTTTTCTGAATGAATCAGCCGTTTGAACAAATCCGTTGACTCCAACAACTCGCTTATTAAGACAGTGACTTGCCGCCACCTACTGGTGGTTTTAGTTTCATATTTAAAGTATCCTTTAATTAAAACATTAAAATTATAAATCATTTCATATTTAAATCTTGAATAGCTTTATTTATGCAATTGTAAATGAAGTGTAAATATGGTAGGCTAATGCCAGTTTTGATGCTGCTTCTGTGTCACCTCTGCACTGCAAGGATCGATTTTAATTTAATGATTTATTTTGACATTGATACTGTGTTATTCTAATATAATTTAATTTGAATGTTAGAATTTGACATAAAAGGTGATGCATACCTCTAAATATGTTTAGAAACATGTCCATATATAGGTGAAAATGCCCCTGGAAATCAATTTAAGGTGTCAAATATTGCCCCTTAATTAAAATGTTAATTTCGGTCACTACTGTGAACTGACCACTGCATAGAATATAAAAAATATGAATATCTTCATGGGTCTGCTGTCAACAACAGGCCTAAACCAGCCAGGGTACCAGTACAAAAACACAATCAGTAAAATATCATCTAATTATTATCAACAAAACTTTGAAAATATCTAGACATATTTTTGTCAATATTGCACACCCCTAATGTACGGTATTAATTTTGATTTCTTCAGGTCTTAAAAAGCCTTAAATTTGACTTTAAAAATTGTGCAGAAACCCTGTATAGATGTTTCACAGCAGCTTTACAGTGATGACAGGAGATTACAGTAACAGAGATTGTTTAGGCTTTACAGCAGATCTAGAAGTTATTGTCCAGATAAAGTTTTGATTGATTCACTCCCATTGCAAAGATCATCATTATTATTATTTTTATTTTATTTTTTCTTGCAAATTGTTTTATGCGTTTTATCTGCATGTAAGGTGTCCTTGAGTGTCACGTAAGGCACCTATAAATAAAATGTATTATTATTATTATTAATTTAGCGGCCGCTTACACGACACCGCTTTAACTGAAAACAGAAAACGTTTAATGTGTTCTGGCCGTTCGTTTGCACGACAACAGTGTTCGGTGGCTCGCGAACGCAAACTTTGAAACTGGTTCCATTGCACAAGTTTTGATTTTTTTTTTTTAAAAGGTCTATACCTCACATAAAATTCCAAAACGTCAATTTCGTTATCATCTCCACATAAACTTCAAAAACGTGAATCTGTGAAATCAGTGAATCGTGCACATGCGTATCATGGGTTTTAGTCTACAGATATATGCGCGTTTGAATATAAATGTGTGCAGTCTTTCTTTACAAATTAACCTCACCAAATTACTTAATACAGATGCACCTTAACTCACAAAACGTATCCATAAGAGCGTTATTTTTAAAGAAACAATATCTGCCTTATATTTACTCATATGTGACCCTGGACCACAGAACCAGCTCGAGTCGCACGGGTATATCTGTGGCAATAGCCAACAATACATGTTATGGGTCAAAATTAGCGATTTTTCTTCTATGCCAGAAATCATGAGGATATTAAGTAAAGATCATGATCCATGAAGATATTTAGTAAATGTTCTCACGGCGTGTGTGTGTTGCTGTTCCCGCAGATCCTCCAGGAGGCAGCAGGGGGCGCTGTCTCCATCGACAGCCAAGATCCCGGAGCCAGCGGGTTCAGACCTCGCAGACAAGACGTGCTTGAGTTCATCAAACAGTGCGGGGAGGGAGACGCCAGCAGAGTGAGTTCTGTCGCCAGCTTGTCTGTGCATGTTGCGTGTCAGAAGAGCTTTTGCACCGTGTGACAGATCACATCTCTGATTAATATTTGCCGTGACAGAGAAAAGACATCCTCCTACTTACTGTAGAATCAGATGAACAAACAAGTGTGGTTTAGTTCATGAATGCTTTGGAATACGGATCTAAGTTGGATTCCTTTTAAAGAAGAAACAATATTTAGAAGTTTCATGTTAAAACAACATTTATTTCATTTAAAATATATATTTTACATAGGGATGCATGAAAATGTGTCCGTAACACCAAATTAAATGGGTTTTTAACATTTGTTTGTTCTGTTATCCCTGATCAGCTGCCGTTCATCGAGGCGGCCCTGAGGAACCACTACGGCATCAGGGACAGCCAGGAGCTGGGTCACGGGCCCCTGGGTTGTCTGGTGAAAAACGCCGCCACCAGTGTCGTGCTCTACGAGTGTCCGCTGATGCCCGACGGGTCCGGGTGAGCCTGAGGCTGATGTACCAGCGCGATTAATCACAACGAAACCGCACGCGATTGGGCAAAGGCTACGATTATTTCATGTGCAGCTTGTCAGTGCAGCGGCTGATCAGTAGTACATGCTCCATCTGAACACCAGAGGGCGTCTCTCACACACACACACACACACACACACACACACAAGAGGTTCATAAATGCGTCTCATGTCTGGAAAGATGTTTGACACACACACACACACACTAGATTTTCATAAATGCGTCTCATGTCTGGAAAGATGTTTGGCGCGTGCTGATTTTTCAAATGCCCGTTATAAGCGACTCGAACTCAAAGTGCTTTCAGAGTGAGCCGCATTTACTGAGCTGTACGTCACTGAAAGCTGCACATAACTAATAATCACAGCCTTTGCCATTTCATAATCGCGATCAGCCAAATCAATTTAAGTGCAATTACATGTGTATTGCGATTAATCGTGCAGTGCTATTCTCTACTTTACTCTTTAAACCTATAACCTGTGAATAAACGACTGTAGAACTGGATCAGAGCTTATACAATACACCACTGTTTTCAACATTTCAGATTAATAGTAAAGTTATGGAAATTATGTTATATAGGATTTAATGTTATAAGCAGATTCTTAATTTAAAGGTCATTCTCTCAAATAAATTCACAAGGTGCATTCTGGGATGCTATTTAAACACTACTGAAGGTGTTGGCATTTCAGTACAATTAATACTTATATTCATCAAGGACGCATTAAATCGATCAAAAGTGACAGTAAAGACATTTATAATGTTAGAAAAGATTCTGTTTCAAGAACGCTGTTCCTTTGAACTTTCCATTCATCAAAGAGTCCTGGAAAAATAATTGTACATTACTGATTTCAATATTAATAATAATCATAAATGTTCCTGATCATCAAATCATCATATTAGAGTGATTTCTGGAGGGTCATGTGACACTGAAGTCTGGAGTAATGATGCTGAACATTCAGCTTTGATCACAGGAATAAATTACACTTTACTGTATATTCACATAGAAAATGATGATTTACATTATAATAATATTTCATGGTTAATACTGTATTTTGATCAAATAAATGCAGCCTTGATGAGCAGAAGAGACTTTTTCAAACACATTCAAATAAAATGTTAGTGCTCTAAAAGATATAGTTAAAATATATCTTGGATGTTTTCTTTCCACTAGTCTGAAAAACACTTTCTGAAAAGCCCAACATCTCAGAGTTGTCAGATGACCTTACACTGTCCTTCATAAGACCCTGTTGATAGGAGGCCTCATTGAGTGTGTGTGTGTTCTCAGGGAGTGTGTGTCAGATACGGTGGGTCTGCTGGGCGAGGTGAGCCGGCATCAAGCGTGTGTGTGTCTGCGCTCGGCGCCCTTCTGCAGGATCTGCAGGAATGGAGTCAGTGGGAGCTGGTGTTTCAGCCCAACCTAGGCCCGATCAAGGACTTCATCCACAAGCACTGTGGTGGGTCGGCTCCCACACGCATGCTGCTGCTTCTTGTGTCATTTTATGCTTATTTTGATCATTCATATGTGACCCTGGACCACAAAGCCAGTCACATGGGTAAATTTGTTTTAAATTGAGATTGTATTGTTGGCTATTGCCACAGATATACCCGTGCAACTCGAGACTGGTTCTGTGGTCCAGGGTCACAGAGTTCAATCATATAGTATATTTCAGTGTGCATCGTGCTCAATGCAATCACAAAGTGTCTTTACAAATACAAATATGTACAATTCTAAATATAAATTGTACTCCAGATTTGTTAAATTGTTTCAAAGGATATTTTTTTCCCCTTTAAAAAAAGAAAGAAAAAAAGGAAAAGTTAAATAAAACAAATTTTTTATTTATTATTAATAAGGGTAAAAAATAATAAAAAATCAAATCAAATAAAAAGGTAACTATGTAATCCAGGGAGAGAACATGTGTATAAGCAAGCTTCTTATTCTTGCTCAATGCAATCACAAATACAAAAATGTACAATTACCGAATTTGTTTTAAATATAAATTGTACTCCAGATTTGTTAAATTGTTTCAAAGTATAAAAAAAATTAAAATAAGGAAAAATTTAATAAATAAAAAAATGATAAGGATAAATAAATAAAAAAGGTAACGTCTCGGTTATGGATGTAACCCTCGTTACGTCGGATGACGACGAATGGGGTTTCGCTTAGAAAGCCTATCATCTTCGAGTATATAAAACGAGCCAATGGCAATGAAATGCCATGGGTCTGCGGAATTAGCATAGCGTAACTCCGCCCCACCCTCGGGGTATACAAGGAAGTACGCTGGCAACATGCAGATATGTCTTCGCTGAGGAGCCGAGACTGAACTCAGGCGTTCCAGCGGTACAGCGGAAGTGGCAAGGAGACGTAACGTCTCCGGTCCCTACTCAGGAATGAGGGTTACATACGTAACCGAGACGTTCCCTTTCGTAGTCACTCCGAGTTACGTCGGATGACGACGAATGGGGTCCCCAGTCTAATCACGCCACCTCGGCTGTCTTTCAGTGCCCTGCGTAAGTCTGAGCTCCCTGTCGTGAGACTAGCACGGACGAAGGAGTCCTACTTAACACAGGAATACCAAGGTACACTGGGAAGCGTATCTCAGTGGAAATATGCCAACATGCCCAACCCGAAGGGGGGGACTTGGAATACACATATGACCCCGAAGGGCTGCATATGGAGTAACACTGGGGTGTCCAGCCGCAGGTGGAATATTTCAACCCCAGGGGTGGCAAGGTGGCTTGCCAAGGGAAAGACACATGCTCAAAGAGGCTTACAGTGGAAATACACATCGCCCAGAGGGGGAACCATGCACATGGAGGCACCTAGCCAAGCGCGAAAGCTGCCGGTGGCATAACTCTGGCGTTGACGTCGATAGTGCTGGAGGAGACTCAGGGCTTATTAGGCTCACCTGAGGAAAATATGCACGTATCCCATCCGTGGAGAGGAATGGCCAGCAAGCGAAGACACCTGAGCAGAATCTAGTACCGGCTAGTTGAAGCGAGTACATGAGAAGTAACTGGCTCCACTCAGAGATTATAGAATCTCGTGAATGTGTTAGGTGTCGCCCAGCCTGCAGCTCTGCAAATGTCTGTTAGCGAGGCGCCATGCGCTAGAGCCCAAGAGGATGCGACACTCCGAGTGGAGTGGGCCGTCACACCAAGGGGGCAAGGTCGACCTTGCTGCTGGTATGCCAAAGCAATGGCGTCCACTATCCAGCGCCCAATGATACCCGCGGCACGCCGAGAGACTGTACAGTGGGCTCATTCGGAACGCTCACGGGTTGCACTGTGCTTGAGGGGGGTGTGGAGCGTGGAATAGTCGGCGCTTTGTTCCACACCGTAACCCTCAGTTCACCCTGGCCGCCAGCCGAAGTACCAGCTCTCGCAGAGCTCGTAGATCGGGGTGCGGAGAGGGGACTCTCCCTCTAACGAGATCATTGAGTCTCGAACGCAACAGCGTGATGGTCATGTTCCCGCAATGGGAACATGACTCATCCACAAACGCTGCCTTAGCGTGGTCAACGCCCAGACACGCAAGACAGCAATTGTGCCCATCAGAATCAGAAATGATGCGACCGCAACCAGAAGTGCACGGGCGAGACATCTTTAAAAAGACGTGCCGTGTGCAATGCTCTTTTGTGAAAGGAGATTTCTCCGCAAGTGTTGAAGCGACCAGGGAGATGAACACACAAACAATGGCAAATCACTGCACAGATAAGCAGGGAATGTGCACTCGCTGGAACTCGCTGTCACACCAACACCTGGAGAGAGGCTCGTCTCGAAGAGAAATAGAGATGAACTCAGAATTGGCTGTGGAGTGAAGTGAATGAACTTGGCTCCGAAGCGAAAACATATCTGCATGTTGCCAGCGTACTTCCTTATATACCCCCAGGGTGGGGCGGAGTTACGCTATGCAAATTCCGCAGACCCATGGCAGACTTATAATTTACACATGCTTTGTCTTAAAGCGTATTAAAAACACCACATAGACACATAAACAACATTAAAAGCTGGATTTTCAACACAGGGGAACTTTAACTAAGTACTGCACAGAATATGAAAGTCTTGTCTATGACAAGATTCAATCACAAAAACACGCTTATCGTCTAATCATTTTAATTTTCAAAATCCCAGTAAATATCAAGATGTCATTTTTTGGCATTATTGGGGATAAATGTCTTGTTTCCTATTGGTTCTCACTGCAAACATCCTTTACCCAGGTAAGACGGAGCTGCGGGCCCTTGAGGTTTCTCCCGGTGTCTTGCTGAGAGTCACCACCGATACGAGCGACAAGCACTTCTCAGAGTCGGCACAGGCTCTGGACCCGGTCGGCACCGCTGGTCACCTGGTCTCCATAGTGGTGTCTGATGGGATACCGAACACGCCCACGGCGCTCTTAGCCAATCACATGGAGAGTGCGCTGAACCTCGCATTGCGCAAGTAGGTAGGAGGAGCTTTTCTCACGTCTTGAATTAAGATGAATTTTCTTTTAAAATGTTAGCAAAAAATGTACTGTTGATTAAAATGCTAAATTTGGTATTACACTGTGTGTGTAAATGATTAGGTTTGGACTTAGTGCTGATAACCCAAAGCACAGGACAATAGAGACACCAGCATAACAATATTCATGATACTGAAGCTAAAAATACAAAATTATTTCACATGAATATGTTTGAACTCTGTCACTGACTAGATATGTTTAAAATAATGTAGGACACTTTTACTGCTAACATTTGGCATTATCAGGACCCACAAATATTCCCCCATTGCATTATTATACATTATATTCAGCGTTATTTATAGTAGTACTGACACTAAACTTGAATGTTTTCTCACACAGTAATTTTTTATTTTGGGTGAACTATCCACGACACATATTGTTGCATTATTGTATTGCGATATATTGTGACAGGCCTAGTCTGCACTGGTTTGTTTATCTTGTCTGTAACACATTATCTCTGCCGTGATGTAATGTTGGACTCATGTCATGTTTGCATTCTCGTTTGGAAACAGCAATAGCGCCCGGGGAATATGAATACTCGTACAGCGGCGTGGCTCGGTTTGTGCTCGAATGCATCGCAAAGATGCCCACCAGAATTTGCAAGGAACTACTGCAGCAGGTAAAGAGCCAAATCAGTCAAATTCTGGAAGAAACCAACTTTCACTGTGCATTACAAAACACATATTGTTTTCAGTACAAATGTCTAAACAGATACATTAAGATATTAACTTGAGAATTAAAAATTATTTAGTTATAAAGTGTTGTTTTCTGAAAACATTATCAAAATTAAGTCAGTTTGTAGTTAAAACAAACACAAATATCTGTCAATGGGTCAGAAAAATTGTGGTTTTCACTTTAGATTATGTAAATTTTTCTGACCACAATGGCAGATTTGTTCTTGTTTTAATCACAAACTCATTTTGAAAAGATATATGTTTTGTTTTCTGAAAAATTATCAATTAAGTGCCTTTAATCTTCTTTGAATCTAATCATTTATGCCTCAATGTAAAACACAAGGTAACCTAATTTAAACATTTAATACATTTGTAATACAACAGCTGCATGCCTTTTGTGCTTGAAGGGACACAAACACATGACATTGTCAATATGACCGTCTCGACGAGTATCCTCGTAAACACAGTTGCTTATGAACGTAATCAATTGAGAAAGAAACGGATGCGTATCGTTATATTGGATCCATGCATTAGTTCTTAAAGTGACAACAGCCTAATAAACCTGCCTCTGTCTGCGTCACTAATGTTCATCAAACAATAAAAGACAAAGAATTAATCTTAGTTAAAGCTACAAAAGTGATTTTCTCCATTTAATTTATACAGTGAAGATTGTTATTTTACATCTGATTATTAAATGTTTCTACCTGAATACTGTTAAATACCTGAAAAACACGAAGCATTGTTTATTTCCGTTTTATCTTTGTTCTGTTGTATCAAAATAGAGCTATTCTGGTTCAATGATTTTCATATGCAGAAAAATTTAAATCGCAATGTCAGTTTTTTCCAATATCATGCAGCCCTAGTTATAATTATAATTATATCCTATTATAAGTAATTGCAACCAAAGTTAAAATGCATTATAATATTTGCTAATTCCTTGTTGCGTCTGAAATTAGTTGCTTGTCAGTGTTTTAATTCATTATACTTTCTAAGGGTGAATTGATAAGTATTATAATGCATTATAACTGTGGGTATTATTATTCATAGGATCATGCAATGCATTATAAGGCATAATTGCGTACAAAATACTTTTATAATGCATTATATATGAAGGCTTTGAGTAAAATGTTACTGATATATTTAAACTCTGTTAATATCTTCAGTCATTTTGCTTCTTCTCCTGTAAATGTATCTTGATTTGAGAATGTTTAGATGTTTGTGCTGGAAAACAGAAACACTGAGGAAGAACATCATTTATTGCAGTGGTGTTTGTCAAATATTGCTAGGCGAAGATAATTTTCAATTTTCCCAACCTTTGATTTTAATAACGTATTAGTAAATGTTGAAATGAATACTAACTAAGATTGATCAATGCAGTTCATATTCACTAAGGTAGTTAACTAATGCTAACTAATGAACCTTATAGTAAAGTATGACCAGTATTGCATTACATTTTCCCATCATCACTGGGGATGTTAGACGAGACGTCTCGTGGGTGGGAACCAGAGGCTCTCGAGGCGGGAGAAAGTCCTGTATCTAGGTTGTTGTCATGACAACCGTTGCCGAGTGTCATTCTTCGAGGGTTAGAGGTTCAGTCTCCTGTCATATCATTAGTCTCGAGCGCCTTTCTTCATTCCCATAATGACCACTCTCCCTGCTGGATAGTTGGTTTATGATTAGCCTTAGGCTGGCACTTGGCAGCTAATTTCTGATTGGATGAGTCACGTTGTGTTTTGCTGCTTGGCTATAAATGACCTGAAGTTGCAAATTCACGTTAGTATATTTTTTTAAGTCCCCCTGTAGTCAATAATTGTATCTTTTAAAACTCAACTTGATCACCAAAATATGTAAAAGTTTTTTCCTTGAAAAAAATGTCTTCATGCCTTAACATATCTTGACTGTAACTCGACACCCTTGCCTCATTTAGTATGCGCGGTTCTATGAAACCCTAAGCGCGGGTAACTAAACCCTAAACCAACTTTTTTTAGTTAATGATCTGTAAGAATGGGGCTTTATTAGTGCTGTTCATTGATTCGAATAACTTTTTTGACATTTGGGTATAAAGTGTTTTAATTGACAATATATGGTGTAAAAACGTCTGAGTGCTGCCCTCTTCAGGTTGAACGGTGGCTACTGCAGTTGAATTTTCCTATTGGATGTTTGCGGTGGCAAGTGACGTAAGCGGTGGCAGGTGACGTAAGCAGGTTCCAGCTCACCACGCCCCTGGTGCGAGCTCACCACACCCTCCCTTGGTATGAGCTCACCACGCTCTCCCTTGGTTCCAGCTCACCACGCCCTCCATTGGTACGAGCTACCACACATATATTGCATCAGTTAGGATAGCTTCAAGTTAGCGTAGATTTATTTAGTCCAGTGGTCAGGAGGGTGCGTAGGTGTAGTGTTGCTGGTTGCAACAGCACTGCTGGACTGCATAGCTTTCCAGCAGACTTGGAAATTAGGCGCCAGTGGTTGCATGCACTTGGCCTGGAAGGCCGTGAGTGTGAAACCTGCATTTTACGCGGGATTGCTTCTCCACCGCAATAGAGGTGGACATGGGCTTCTCCACACAGCTCGCGCTGAAGAGCGACGCAGTGCCAAACACTGCTCCTCCTGCATGGACTCCACCACCGCAGCGGTGTCTTGATGTGAGTGATCATATATATAATCACAATTTATGGTTAGGCTAAAGTTAATCCTCTGGGGTCGACAAACGTGTCGGCGCATTTTGCTGGATTTTTTTCACATAGCGGCAAAATATGAATATGCCTTCAGAGAGCGCGCGCTATTGACATCAACTCGATAAAACTCATCAGATGCATGTACTTTACGTCGCCTTGCGACCCTGTGAGTCATCTCCATTTTAGAGTCTGACAGCAGCTGTCAATTAATCCGTCACTGCGGGTCTCAGGTGCACGCCCCCCCACTCAGCCCCGCTCACGGTTCGTCCCCTCTATCCTCTGACCAGGGGTTTAGTTTCCCTTTAAGGAGAAAATACTCAGCAATGGTGTCGACTTATGAATTTACACATGGTTTGTCTTAAAGCGTATTAAAAACACCACATAGACACATAAACAGCATTAAAAGCTGGATTTTCACCACAGGGGAACTTTATTAAATTAAACCTTATTGTAAAGTGTTACCAAATATTCTTTAAAAGTAAATTTAACACTTTATTTTACAGTGTCATTGTTACATGTTACATGTAGTTACAGAAGTAATAATAACTATAAATTATGCACAATTACATGCAACTAACCCTAAACCAAACCCCATAACTAACCCTATAATATGTAGATGTAGTCATTTATTAATACTCAGTACTTAAGTTAGGGTTAGAAAGTAAAGGCAACCCACTTTAAAATAAGGTTTCACTTGTTAACATTAGTCAATGCATGAACTAACATGAGCAATATATCTTCACAGCTTTTATTAAGCTTTTGTCAATGTTCATGTTTGTGTTAGTTCACAGTGCAATTACTAATGCAATCTTATAATAAAGTGTTTCCATGAATCTAACTCACTTTTTAAGGTTAGCTTTTTCCTAATGGTTTTTATTATTTTGTATTCAGTGTGTTCTTTTGTTTTTTGTACGCTTTTCATTTCTATCTGTGTATTATTCTTTTTTTCCTTTTCTCTTTGTATTTTTATTGTGTAAAGTGCCTTGAGAAGCTGCTTTAAAGGCGCTATATAAAATAAAGTTTATTATTATTATATTATTGCTTTTCTTACTTAGTATTTTTGTCTTGTTTCCAGTCCAAATATTATTTCATAACATTTCTTAAATCAAGATGCATTTACTAAAGTAGTAAAATGATATAAGATATTAAGTCTTGTCTATTTAAGTGATTAATTAAGTGTGTTGATGCTTAAAACAGCAAAATTATCTGCCAATGGGGTAAAAAATAATAGTATTGTTTCTGTTTGAATTAAGAATATTTTTCTTACCCCATTTGCAGATCATTTTTTTAAACATCAACATTCCCCTGGAAAACAAGACATAATATCTTATGTCATTTTACTCATCTAGTAAATGCATCATGATTTAAGAATTCCTAGATATTTGGACTGGAAACAAGACAAAAATACTAAGAAAAGCATTTTTTGCAGTGTGTTTTTATGATTTGGTGTTTTGATTATTTTTGTGCAGGTGTTCTTGGAGCCGCTCTCTAAAGTGCTCGGTCAGGCCAGATCTAAAGCTCTCCTGCTGGACGTTGCCCGTTCAAACTCGCGTCACCTGATCAAACTGCATCAGATGGGGCTTCTTCTGGGAATAACCGAATGGAGAGGAGACTTAAACAGCAAACTGGTTTCTCCAGCTCGTCCCGAAGCGCCCGCACAAGACAAGAAGGTCCGAGTTCACTTCTAGTTCAAACTGGATTCTGTAGACACCAAAACTGTTCTGTTTCAAACACTGTTTTAACTTTTGGTGTCTTTACAAATGCGCACTTGTAAATGTTTATTAAACACAGTTACTGTTCTTGAAATAAATCCGAAATTGCTATATGACTGTGATTTAATTAAATTAATATATGCGCTGCATGTTTTAGTGTGAAGCGCAAAACTGTGTAATTGTGCAAAGACTAATTTTTTTATTTTACAATGAAATATTACATACTGTAGCAAAATCAACTCAAATGAGGGGAATGTATAATTGATAATCAATAATTAATCATTCATAATTAATCATACTGGTTTTGAGCCATATTACCTACACATTTTAAATCCCCAAAATGGAATAAATAGGCCATATATTTCTCTCTCTCTCTCTCTCTCTCTCTCTCTCTCTCTCTCTCTCTCTCTCTCTCTATATATATATATATATATATATATATATATATATATATATAATTAACCACAACAAATTACAATCAATTATGAATATACAGAATTAATGCACATTGAATAATTTGTTTGTCCGAGAGGCTATTACTCTGGCCATGAGGAATAACTTTCTTGTTTTATAAGATTATTAACTTGTAGGCACATTTAAGAGGCTTTGTTCCGTGAGCAGCAAACAGAGACAATCAAGCATATAATGGGTTTTTAATAAATGAAACTATAAACATACAACTACATCTAACAAAGAATACATATATGAGTAGTATAATGAAAGTAAATAAATAAATAAAGAGCAGATTATAGAATGGCAAACATATCACAAACAATGAACCTTTGAGAACCAGCAAAAATAATCAAAACCACCTTAAGCAGGGGTATATAACCTTAACGCATTTAAACCTTGAAAAAGACAATACTTGCATTGATCTTTTGTTGCTGAGCGAGAATGCGTGTGTGTGAGTGTCCGTTCTCGGTGTGTCCGTTAGTTGGACGCGTTCTTCCGGAGCTCGTGTAGTTCGCGGGAAGTTCAAACGGTTTACTTGTAAGAGTTCCAGAAACTTAGTTTAAAGTCCGTTTCTCTGTTAGTAGAGGTGAGTGAACACGAGACTAAACAAGGCAAGGAGCCGGAGATACGACTAATACAAAAAGCTAAGAAGCAAAAGTAAAACACAAAACAAAACGGAGAGCAGATAAACTTGAAGAAGAGGAGAGAAGACAAAACAAGACCAAACAAGAAGTCGTAAAAAGGAAAAGTAAGAGCACGATGGTGTGTGCGTCCTTCTTTAAGGAGTTCGAAGTCCGCACCTCTTTTGGGTAGGTAGACCAATCGAATCAAGAAGTTCTGAGCCGGAAAGAGTTTCTTTGTCTCAGCTCAACAGCTTAATTTGCATGGTTTATGACGGTGTCAAGATTTTGTCATTTCTACTCCAAATGATGGTAAAGACAGTATAATACATTTTATCATAACCTACTACATATATTTAGCTTAGGCACATCGAGAGGTTTAATTAGGTACCAAGATTGATATATCTGAAAGATACAAACATAGAGATACATTCTTATTCTTTAAAATAGGCCTTAAGAGTTCAACTAACACAACTAGGAAGTCACACTATGCTAATAACAGGGGCTAATCATACATGCATACAGGAATATATCATATACACTTTTGAATCACTTAAATTCTGAATGAAATGCAAAGAATGTTGGTGTGTGTGTATTTGGCATCTCAGAGGTCTTTTTTTGGCCACCTGGACTTCTTGCTTGCAGAGAGAGGGGGTTTGAGTTGATTACGATCTCTTTGAAGCCATCTCCTTGAGTTTGGAGGTGGTTCTGTTAAACTTCCACTCGGCCACAAACGTGTCAAAAGGGGCAATTCGATTCAGACTCATCGGCGCTAAGCTGTGATTTACATTTATGAGGTCGATGGTTAAAAGCATTTCTGAATCTTAAAGGGGTCATATAATGCCATTTTTGTACAAGCTAATATGATTTTTTAGGGTCTAAATTAAAAGTTTGTAATATACTTTAATTAAAAATTCTCATTAGTTCTCACTACAATCTGGCCTCTAGCTCATAAATGCCAGAGGAGAACTGGCCCCCGACTGAGCCTGGGTTCTCCCATGGTTTTTTTTCTCCATTAGGTCACCTAATGAAGTTTTAGGACACCATTAGGTCACTTGATGGAGTTTTTCGGTTCCTTGCCACTGTTGCCTTTGGCTTGCTCAGTTGGAGATATTTTGGGGATATTTAATTTAATTTTATCAATAAATAAATTCCTCTTGAAACAAACTTTGTTGTATTATATTAATTTAATACTGTGAAGCTGCTTTGATACAATCTGTATTGTGAAAAGCGCTATACAAATAAACTTGACTTGACAAGACATTTGCAATAGTGTGGATATCCGTATGCTGCGCTCAACATTTAACAGAATTCACACTGAGTATGTTTTTGTATCGGAGAGTTTGAATCTTAAATCGATCTCTATGCACAGCCTGTGTCTATGTTTGTCTAGGCTAGTGCCTAGAAATTCTGTCCATAAAAATTATGAACAGAACCGGTGACAAAGGGCAGCCCTGCCGGAGTCCAACCGGGGACAAGTCTGACTTACTGCCGGCAATACGAAACCAAGCTCCTGCTCCGGTCATACAGGAACCAGACAGCCCTTAGCAAAGGGCCCCCAACCCCATACTCCCAGAGCACCCTTCACAGGACGCCGCGAGGGACACAGTCAAATGCCTTCTCCAAATCCACAAAGCACACACACACACACACACACACACATATATATATATATATATATATATATATATATACACACATACACACACACACACACACACACAGTTATAATGTAATTTTGAATACAAACGTACATGTTCCTGGTCAACGGTCAGAGGAACTTCGGTGACTTGTGATGCGGCCGTTTTATGCTCCTTCACCGCCACAGACGAGCCGTTCTGAGTACGGGTTCTCCCCTGCCATTCCTCAACCTGCAAACACACAGTTGTGCACATTCGATGACAGGTCTCACTAATAATCAAAAGGTACACAACATCTGTGAACCATCATGAGGCATTGATGAAATAAAAAAGTTACTAAAATACACTTGCGGTCGGTTACGTTACGTTGTTGGTTACGACACCGGGCCGCTGGAGGAGCTTGAGCATAACGATGGCCTCCAAATAATAGAGGACCAGCAGATGGTCATGCTTATCAAGGGCCTCCCCAGAAACAGCTTCTGGACCCTGGAGTTTCCCCATAACAGTCAGGAAATCCATACGAGCCACATCGAGGATTACCACGCAGTCTGCCGGCAGCTTCTCTTTTCCGTAACCCTGGTACCTGAGAAATAAAATATGTAATTATAATTATGTAATTACACATTCAAATCTGCAGGGCTGAATGTAAAACAGGTTAACATGTGACCACAACACACAGTTTATGGATAAGAACCAAACCACATTTTGGCAACACTTTATTTAACAGTTAGTACCATAGTAATGACAGTAAATTATGCATAATTAAATGCAAATAAACCAAATCAAATCCTACCCTACCCTAATACTATAGTAAGTACACGTATTACTTAATATTACACAGTACTTATAATTACACTGTAATAATGACACCTTAAAATAAAGTGTAACCAATTTTTAATTTTTTTATTTTTCTCTGTGTGCGTGCGTGCGTGCGTGCGTGTGTGTGTGCGTGCGTGTGTGTGTGTGTGTGTGTGTGCGCGTGCGTGACATTTAAATGTATCTTTTCTTTTAAAATTACCTCTTCAGGGTTTCCCCAGGTTTGATCCCCCCAAATTTAAGACCTTTTTAAGACCACTTTAATGAAAATTAAGACCTACATCGCACCCGTTATGCAGTCGTAAAACACCAGATCAAATCCCAATAATGACTATTACTAACAAATGTTTTAATTAAAAATACATTTATTATAAAAAAAACTCATTCAACAATACACTGCAAAGTGATGTTTTTGGTAAATATCAAACATTCATAACAATAAACAGATAAACTAACTTTTCAAATCGTCTTAAAGTTTCTCAGCATTCAAATTGCGTAACCATTTTACATTTTCAAGACTAAAAAGAAATGTAAATACACCTTAAAAACAAGGGAGGAAGGGATAGAGAGAGACATAGAGAGGGGGGTAGATAGATAAAAAGAGACACACAATGAGAGATAGATAAGAGAGATAGATAGATAGGAGAGAGAGAGAGGGGTAGACAGATAGATAAGAGATATAGATGAGAGAGAGAGAGAGAGAATTTTTTTTTAAATTTAAATGATCTTTATTACAAATCTACATAAAACAATTCACAAGGTATAAATATCACAAAGAATAAAAATTACAGTAAATGTGTAAAAAATAATTCATCTTCAATCATAGAAACCAATGCTCCTTTGCTACACCATTTTAGTTCAAAAGAAATAAGATCATCCATAGATTTATACAAATTAAAATCAATCAACACTCTAGACTTTATAAGATTTGGAAACAACACAGTAACATTATGTCCAGGCCTTTGTTCAATCTTATTTTTTCTACTTGAATAGATAGTAGTTTAGCTTGACCCAAGATAACATTTACTAATTGACAATCAATTCGTCTTTTCTGCACATATTTTGCACCCAAAACAAATATTTCCTTAGAAAAAGTTTCATTAAAAGCAACAAAAAGATTTCTTAATACATCAAATAAGGGCTTTAATCTAGAGCACTCCATGAAAGCAAGTCTCTCTTTTAAAACAAAAAGGACATTCAGAGCTCACCTCAGGATTTAAAACAGAAATAAAAGCATTGACAGCTATTGCTCCATGGAGAACTCTCCATTGTATATCTCCTACTCTCTTAATTAACGGTGGCTTATACAAAACTCTCCATTCAGGCTTAACATTATCATCTAATTTTAAGAAAGAACGCCATGGTGTATCCACTTTGTCATCTAAAATCTTCTTGTTAAAAACCAAAACACAAGCTTTGTACAAGACTTTCCCTGTAACCGAAAAGAAATCTAAACACAAAGACTTTCCAGTTTTTAAAAACAAACCCATACAATCATCTAGTTTGGAAGACAAGTATTAGTCGGAAAAGGGTCTTCAGTATTAGGAGTCTCTACTCCTGTACAATAGTCTGTTAATAGTAGTCTCTCTTCCTTTGAAAGAGCAGACTGCCACTTTGCCATCAGTTGAGCAACTATTCGAGTTGAAAAAAATTCTCAAAAGTGATGCTGTTTGCTCAGTGTTCGTGAAATTAGGTCCAGCCACATTTAGCAGAAGTCTTAAGGTGGTGATCCTGGATTTGCAAAGGATATTATTTAGTCCAGGAAAACTGCGTTCAACAGCAGAAATATCCAAACAAGCTCCATGTACTATGGGTTCGTTTAACAACCAGAAGAGTGATTTCATACATGGTGTCTTTTGTTGATTAAAAAGACTCCATACTTTAAAAAGGTTTCGATAAAAAATTGGCATATTGGAGGCATCCAGTTTTAGGGGGTCTAACAAAAAGAGAGATTTGTCCATCTGTAGGCCTCCCAGACTCCGTAGAATAGCACAAGCAGCCACTCTCCAACCAAAGTCATTGACCCCGAAAGAAGCCTTTGTATAAACTGTAGACGGAAAGCTTATGTTCTGCTTTGAAAGTTTATCAGTCCCTGTCCACTTTCTTCTTTAGACAAAAATAAAATGCTCTTTGTAATCCAATGTAGCCTAATTTATCCCAGAAAAGGTCCACTAATAAGGCTTGAATTTCAGTCAACATTTTCACAGGTGGATCTATACATGCCAACTTATGCCAGAGAGAAGATGCAATTAAATAATTGATAATTAAAGTACGCCCTTTATAGGACATGTTTGGGGCCAGCCATTTCCATTTGGTTAATCGACCTTTAATTTTTTCAACAATCCCTTCCCAATTTTTCTGTACAATCTCCTAAAAAGACCCCCAAGTATTTTAAACCTCCTTTACTCCAAAATAAGCCATCAGGAATGTTTAGTTCCTCTCCAGTCCACTTTCCACATATTAAAGCTTCACTTTTGTTTCAAATTATTTTAGCAGAAGATAAAGCTCTAAAATCTACAAGTAATTTCTTTAAAATCTCATATCTTTTTGACTATTGACTATTACAATCACATCATCAGCATAAGCGGATAAATTAACGTTACAGTTAAAACCAGGTATATTTAAACCAGTCAAATTTGCTCTTATCTGCTGCAATAATGGTTCTATGGCTAATGAATAAAGCATTCCTGATAGCGAACATCCTTGCCTGACACCTCTACCAACCTTGAAAGGAGTGCATAAGCCACCGTTTACTTTCAGCACACTCTCAACATCAGTATACAGCATCTTAACCATTTCCACATAATCTTGGCAGAAACCCAAAGCTGCTAAGGTTTTCCATAGGTAATTATGTTCAACTCGATCAAACGCTTTCTCTTGATCCAGAGAAAGCAACGCACAATCTAAATTAAACAACTTGGAGACCTCTAGAATATCCCGCACTAAAGAAATATTATCAAAAATGGACCTACCAGGTATGCATTAGCTCTGGTCCGGATGAACAACTTGCTCCATTACCTCTGCCATTCTATTTGCCAAACTTTTGAGAGCAGTTTGTAATCTGTGCAAAGCAGCGACACAGGGCGCCAGTTCTTAATCTCCAAGTGTAAGAACTGCTCTACGGCAGCCGCCCTTCAGACAAGCTTTCATTGAGCACCGCGAGCAAACCCTCCCCCAACACTGTCCAGAAAGACTTATAAAAGTCTACTGGAAGGCCATTGATGCCAGGAGCCTTCCCGGACTCCATGCCCTGAAGGGCCTTGTACAACTCCTCTAGGCTCATGGCCTTACGGAGTTTCGTATTGGCATCCTCAGACACCTGTGCCAAGTTTTCAAAAAAGACATTGTCAGTGTCAGGCTCTGCAACACATTCACAGCTGTACAGCTTTTCATAAAAACAAACTGCTCTCTTTCTAATATCAATGGGGTCAGATAATAACATGCCAGATTCGGAGCGCAGCGCGTGAATTAATCTTTTCTGTCCATGCTTTTTTTCCAAATTAAAGAAAGATTTTGTTGGAGCATCCATTTGGTCAATATTCTGAAAGCGGGACCGAACCGAGCTCCTTGCACCTTAACCGCTAAAAGATCACCAAGTTGAGTTTTTTTCATTGTAAGAGCTTCCAAAACATCCTCCCCCCCAGTTGATTCAGCTAACTCCTGTAATTTGACTATTGATGTCTCCAAGTTCTTCATAGATTTAGATAACTGTACAGTAATATTTCGAGTATGCTGTTGACAAAATTGTTTCATTTGAACTTTACCAAAATCCCACCACTGCCTCAATGACTGGAATGTATTCTTTGTAGCTCTAAACGTTTCCCAAAAATATTTGAAATTTTCCTTAAAATTTGTATCATTTAGCAAAGAACTGTTAAAAATGCCAATAAGCACTCTTTGGTCTAATGGAGTTCAAAATAAAAGAACAACACACAAAGATCATTTTTCTATGATCAGAAAAACTCACAGGGACAATAAAACATTTGCTAAAAATACCACATTGATGTTTAAAACCATAAAATCTGTCCAGCCTAGCAAAAGAAAAAAACATTGTCACGGGTATAGACCAAGTATATTTTCTTAGATTACCATTAACATGTCTCCATATATCGCACAACTCATTCGTTTTAATTACTTGAATAAGTCTCTTCCGAGAATCATGGGGTTCTATGTGATTCCTATCAATAGCTTGTTCAGTACAATTAAAATCTCCTCCCAGAAACAATAACTCTTCACTGTCACAATTTTGCAAGGTTAAATTAAGAGTATTTAAAAACAACATTCTTTCAACTCCTGAGGTTGGGACATAAACACAAATACAAACAAAAACATGATTTTCAAATAAAGCTCTAACCTTTAAAAGTCTAACTTTTATAATCTCTTCAACCTCATACGAAATTGGTTTGAAGTTCTTAGAAAATAAAACGGCAACTCTTAAAATAGAGATGCCATCCCATTCTCTTTCCCAATCTGCAGCATTCTTGGAATCACTGTTCTTGAAGAAAAAAAAGAGTCAATTTTTTTCTGTTTAGACATTTCATATAACATTTGGCCTACTCTTTTTTTTCACATCTCTTGCGCATTTACATTGACTGAAGCAACACTAACTTCACCCATAGAGAATAAATAACAAAACTGCAAAAACAAACCACTGATTATCATTAAATTAGCTTTTTCCACCCCCATCATTGTTTATTTCAGTATTGAGTTTTCTCACTAGCTAAATTTCTTTGTTGGTAAAAAAAACCTTCAGCCATCAGACACCTTGTCTTTCCAATAAACTGTTTAAGGTCAGGAAAGTATTTGTTCATCCCTCTTCTATTTTTCGTTGCTTTTAGAAACAATTTTATCTCTTCCACTTCATAATTGCGACTCACGCATTCACTCTGTGAAAGAGAAAGACTACAGTCTGATTCACTGCCACTCTCTGTGTCTGCCTGGTCTTCACATTCACCTACATCTGTTCTCTTTCCAGGTCTCAAGTCACAAGTATTATCACTTTTCCTTCGTTTTAACGGTACCTTAAACAGTGTATGTTCTGCCTCTATGTCAATGCCATCATTCTCGCATATTTGCTCAATCGAAACTGTTTTTCTCCCGCGCACTGTGGGATCTCAGACACCTTAATGTCGTTACTCTCTGAGTGACTATTCGATTTGTCAAGTTGAGTCCGTCATCTAAAGACCCAGTTGACTCCGCATCTTCTACTGTTTTGTTCAACGACCCTTTTGTTATAGTAGTCTCAGAATGAACCTGATTTATCCCTTGCAGCTCTGTTGCGATCGCCTCGGGTTCAGCTCGTTCTGCCGTGATCGCGTCTGGCTCTGCACTGCCAGTTTCAATGGGTTGATTTGTCACGGGTGGCGGGACAGTTACATCATTTATATTTTGCTCTGTTACTAATGTTTCTCTTTTATCAGGGCAATCACGAATCAAATGTCCCACTTTACTGCAACCAAAACATTTCATTTTCCCTGTTGTTGTTGCTAACCCGCCATCATCCCGTTTAAATATGTTCCCGTATTTCTCCCGTATTTTTAATCTTTCTATAAAAAATATAAAAAAAATCCCACTGGGCGCACACCAGTTAAGCAGAAATCCCCCCTGCAGCTAATTTCATTGGTTAAGGTTACAATGACGGGTAGGTTTAGGGATCCGTGTTTGGTGTAGGCTCCGCTGAACTAGTTTTGGGGGGATAATAAAAATCACGCGAAGAAGAACAGCAGCATCCTGAGGATGGACGAACTATGTCACACAGAGCTGCCAACTCTCACGCATTCACCGTGAGACACAGGCAATTGACACTTTTCACACGCTCTCACGCCACACATCCATTTTCTCATGCACAGAAAAATCGCGAAGCAAAGAGGACACGGAGACCGACAGACTAGACAGAGCAGGTTACTTTATGATATAAAAAAACTCAGCTCTCAGATTCTGTCAATTTTATTATGAAATTCAAACAATAAATATCGTTTTATGGCGCTTGTAAATGTGACGTGACAGATCCCTAACGCACGTGAACCGATCATCTCTACTAGCTAATAGTAAAAAAACACGAACACTGTTGAAAGATACAGTAGGCTACAACTTACCGAAATGTATTTCCTCATACATAATATCGACCAATCAGTGTTTTTTTATCAGCGTAAAGAGGTTAATAACACAGCTGGATAACAATTATGTCAGATTTACCTCAGGAAAGCCATTTTGGCAAGAAAAAAAGAGCTATAGAGAGTATTTTGCTAAATATGTGTAGCCTACTATATTATATAATAGTAACAGTCCCACATCTCCCCTGATAACTAAACAAGAGGACCAACTGAGAACACCAAATAAAATAATCTTCTCTGACTTTTTCATGACTAAAAAGCTAAATTTCAATGACTATGCTTACAGTATATCTGGATTTGTAGGCCAAAGAAAAATATTGACCCATACATACCTTGATGGCATTCTCCACTCCAATGCCAATGTCAATGGCCCTCACAGGCACCCTTGCCTCCTTTTCGGTGACATCGAGACGGACTAGTTGTGCAGGGGTAGCATCTCGAAGAAGGTCTATTTTAACGAATCTCCTCAGCAAGCTCTGCAAATAAGTTGAAGCAAGACAACAAAAAAAACCCTACAGAGTTTATGGAATACTACCAGAGACAGAGATTAATCATTTGGATTTGTCACAATAGGGATAAGTAATCAGGATTACTGCTATGAAAACCCTGCCAGTGGTGAACAAAAGTCCAAATAATTAAAAGGGGTTCCCAAACTTTACAATATGACTATAGTTATTTAGATCACATTTACAACATGAACAAAGAAAATCGAACTCACCTTTAATAGTTCTGCTAGGTCGTGTGCGATGAAAGGCAGGACCGGCGCATCAGTTTGATACTTTGTGAGGAATGGTGATACATTTCGGCATACTGCGGTGAAAAACTCCAGCTTGGCTATTACAAAGGGATCTTTTGCTGCCACCTCGATGGTGTCGTATGATGAGGTGGCTGGATTGTAGGCATGTGCCGGTATCAAATTTTCATGCTGCGATTAATTGATTGAGCTTTTATCACGGTATACGGTATTATCACAATATTTTAATTGCACAAGAGAAATTGGGGGGGGATGTAAAAAAATAACTTGCATCACAATAGGTGTAATTGTGATTGTCAAAACATTTGGTAACTAAACAGAATTGTATTAAAGGGATACTTCACCTCTGGAAAGATGAATGTGTATTTAAAATAGGTCATTTATGTAGAAGAAATGTGAAGAAATGTTTGAATTTGGAGCTTTCTAGGCTGAGAAAAGCCAGAAAATGTATTTTTGGCTTATGTGGATGAAAGACAACAACTCCCAGAATGCACTTGCTTCGCTGCCCTAAACACTGCCAAGCCACGCCTACCGGTTAGAGAGCGCAGTTGAAAACAACAAGGCTAGGCTACTAGTGAGTGTCCGTGACGAGTTTGCCCGGGATTTCGAGATCGCCCAAAATGTCCGGGATTCGGCTTTTGCGTTCTACAGTCGCCATTCATTATGTTTACTGTGGCAAGCAGGACGAGGCTGAGGGGCGTGGGAGAACGGCGTGAGGCCGGTGGCGTCATTACTGAGACGCGGCGGTCTCGTATCTCTCACGGAGGAGCGGGAATTTCTTAGCAATGTTAAAACGCACATCAACCGATCACTTGTTTAGCGTTCATGTATACACTACATTCAGATTCACCAATCGGAATGAATTCAGTTAGATTGAAACAAAAGGTGTGCATGTAAACAATGAATGGCGAATGCAGAAAGCAAAAGCCGAAACGCAGACATTTTGGATGATCTCGACGGCCGGACATGTCCGGGAAAAAGAGGATGGTAACCCCTACTACTCAGCTTTCTCCTACTACTCAGCTTTCTCCTACTACTCCGCTTTCTCCACAAAACAAGAGCCTGCTATTTTAGCTTCCAAAGAAAGACGTCTGACACTATGTGTACATTCTGTGAGTGAGATCCCACCCTCTATGGGCGGGCTGAAAACATGCGGGACAGCCCCTCCTACTGGCTGTAGTCTTTAGCCTCTGGCCAGAAAATCCTCCGATGACGCAAAATGACGATTTGTGCGTCATCGGAGGATTTTTTCCAGACAAAAAATACATAAATCTCTTGTCTCAGGGGGATATGAGGGTGGAAAGCACGGTAATTCAAAAATACTACAGATTTTCTACTAATACAAAGCTTAATGCTAAATCCTGAAGTATCCCTTTAAGCAGAGTACAAGACAAATTGTTCTTAAAAATAGAAGCCAGTCCTCCTTCCCTTCCTGTTTGTCGAGGATAATTAAAAACAAAAAAATTATAAGGTACTCGGTGTTCATCCAAGTTTCCTTAATAAAAATGAAATCCAAATCCCGAGCTGTAACGAACTTGTTTAAAATAAAATACTTGTTTTTCAGAGAACGTACATTTATCAGAGCCAACCTTATAGCCGATCAGTCGACGTCCATAATCTCCGACGACCGTTCACGACCAGATGGCACAGGACGAAGATTCTGCACGTTAATTCCATTCCAGTGGAGATGCAATGCATGGCGAAAGTGGATCGCCACAGGCCCCTCCGGTACAACGGTCCGAATCCATTTAAACATTGCGCTCTCCGAACGCCTACACAGTACCCGACTGCCGCTCCAGCCCCGCAACTGTACATCTGCAAGCCACGGCACTCCCAGAAGAGAGACCAGGGGTCTCATTTATAAAACTGTGAGTAGGATCCTTACTAAAAGTGTACGAAAGCCAAAAATGGTTTATGCCAAAAAATATTCAAGACTTAGGGTGTATTCACACCTGCCTTGTTTGTTCTACTCAAGTTCGTTTCCCCCCTTGGTGCGGATCTTTTGGGCAGGTGTGAATACAGAAATCACACTCGGGTGCGGACCAAACAACCGAACCGAGACCCAGCTGAAGAGGTGGTCTCGGTACGGTTCCAAACGAACTCTGGTACGGTTCGTTTACGATGTGAACATGAACCGACCCAATTGCAGAAAGTACTAAGCCTTTAAGGGTGCTTTCACACCTGCCTCATTTAGTTCAGTTTAATCGTACTAGAGTTTGTTTTCCCTATTGGTGCGGTTCATTTGGGCAGGTGTGAATGCGGCAATCGCACTTGGGTGTGCACCAAAAGCGGACCAAACAAGCATCGAGGAGGTCTCGGCACACTTTGAAACGAACTCTGGAGAGGTTCGTTTGTGCTGAGATCGTGATCCGACCTCGAACAGAACCAACTGCACTTTTTCTAATATTTTAGACATAAATGGAAGATTTGAAATGGGTCTATAATTTGCTAGATTATTATGATCTAATTGTGGTTTCTTAATGAGATGTTTTATAACTGCCAGTTTAAATGTTCTTGGAACATGACCTAAAGAGAAAGACGAGTTAATAATATTGAGGAGAGGCTAAAGTGTGTGGGAATCATCAGTAAAAGAGTCCAACCTTTCTTAAACCAGGCAGCTACAGTAAAAGCTTGCCATCATCAACCGCTGTATTGCTTCAGGGAACGCCATGGTTGATGGAGGAACTTTTATGTCGGCGCGCTCGTCGTGGACAGGTGATTGTTCTCTATATGGATCAAGTTTCAAGTGAAGTTCCAGCGGACGGCTCTACAAATCTACGGGCAGCATTTGAAGCGATTGAATTAACTGATTAAGGGAAGTGAACTGTTCCAAATTGTTTGGTGGATCGCAGTGAGTACCAAAGACAAAGATATGAAATGAACTCTGAAGAGAAATCTTTTCTCATTTATCGTGTCTAATTTAAAGGTTGATGGACATTGCCGCGTGTAGATCGCCTATTAATGGACTAAAGGACTAAAGTGTATCAAACGAGTTTCACTTTTAAGGGTTATGTTTCAGCACGTGGTTAAAGTGAATTTGCTGAACATACTTTATCAAATTAATTTGAATGTTAAATGTGAATAATGTTATGTAATTTGGTGAACTGAAAATGTCAAAATCAGATGCAGGTGCAAAGGAGGTAGATAGGCAAACTGATAGCCATCATGTAGAAACTCAAAGTGAGAGTACACGCCATTCAAAGCACATGCATGTCCCTACTGAATTTGTTTAGCGTATCAGCAAGAAGAGCTATCAAAGAAGGAGAAAAAGATTGTATCTTTATATAATCAATGGAAAATAGAAGCTCGTAGTGCACGTGAGCATCTTAAATCAGACGCACTAGGGACTCAATTAGCCATTTTAATTGATACTTTGGAGGCGGCCAAAAACAAAGTTCTGAGTGCTTACAAAGACTTTAGAGAGCGTGTATCACCTGCTATTGAAATGAGGAGAAAAATGGATGCTTGTGAAGCAGTTACAGCTGACATCATTAGAATCATTTATGAAAGAATAACAGGTTTAGATGGAGATTTTGATGGTGAAAGTGAGAGAAGTCGTCTTCGTACCTTATTAGACCATCAATATGCCCATTCAATCTTTGGTTCAACGGTTTCACCAGTTAGTCAGAAAACTAGTAATTACTCTAGTCATCGCTCTGTTGTATCAAGCTTAGAAGCCAAACGTGTAGACGCTGCAGCAGAAGTGGCAGCTAAGCAAGCTGCATATAATGTTCACTACATTTACATTTTACATTTAGTCATTTAGCAGACGCCCTTATCCAAAGCGACTTACAAATTAGGACTAAGTTCAGCGAGTCATCATAAAGAGGCAAAAGCAACAACAACGCAGGAAGTGCTCAAAATACGAAGTTCAGGTATTATTCAGAGTAGCATAAGCCTGATAAGTGATGTTTCAAAGGGAAAAACATCTTTTTTTTTAATCTTTTTTTTTATGAGGTTAAGTGCTCACGGAAGAGATGCGTTTTTAGTCTAAAATTCAGAATTATGTGAAGTTAAAAATACAAAGTTACAATAGGATCGAAGATAGGCTTACCTGGACTAAAAACAACAATGAAATAACAGGGTGAACACAGTATTCTGGCGAAAGCAGAATACTGTGAAGAATCAAAGCAAAAAGAAAAGATAAAGCAGTTAGAAGAACAACATAAAAGGGCTCTTGATGTCGATTTGAAGGAACTAGAGAAATTCAAGCGCAAAAGGATCTGAAAGCAGCTCAAGCTAAACTAGAAGTCTATAATCAAGAGGTTGAGAAAGAAAAGACTAACTTGTCCAAAGATTGTAGCAGTATAAACGGATCAGAATCAGATTTCTCTCAAACAAATGTGAAAAGGCAAGAAACGTTTCAAAGAGTGTGTCATGAAACTAAAAGGGAGAGAGTTAAAGCATCAGCAACTGATATACCGCTTCTTGTTCAAGCATTTCAAGATGGCCTGACCATGAGCAAGTTGCCGATGCCAGAGCCTCCTGTTTTTGTTGGTGACCCCATTCACTTCATTGAGTTTAAGCAATCCTTTGCGGCACTTATTGACAAGAAAACTGTTTCTTCTGCTGATAAGATGTTTTATCTCAAGAAATATGAGAGTGGTCCTGCTAGAAAAGCTTTAGAAGGAACTTTCTTCAGAACAGATGATGAAGCTTATCAAGATGCATGGGGCAGACTGAACAATCGTTATGGCCAACCATTCGTGATACAAAAGGCGTTCAGAGAAAGGCTGGCAAGCTGGTCTAAAATTCACCCAAAGGATGCCATTGGTCTTCAAACCTTCTCTGACTTTTGAAATGCATGCCAAGGTGCCATGCCACATGTCAAAGGCCTTCAAATTTTAAATGACTACCAGAAAATCAGAAACTTGTGCTGAAATTACCCGATTGGGCAATTGGCAGATGGAATCGTCAAGTCACACAATCTTTTTCTGAAAGTCACGAGTATCCTACTTTTAAAGAATTTGCTGCTTTTGTATCTACTGAAGCAGAGATTGCAACCCAGTTACCTCATATCATGCTCTTCATGTTGCAGGACCTTTTACTGAAAAGGAAAATCTGAAAGAGACTACAAGAAACAGAGTTAGAGTTTTCACCACTCAAACAAACATCGAGAGTCGAAAAGTTGTCAAACCAGTGAACAAAATTCTGTGTATGCTTTGCCAGAAAGATAACCATCAACTTGACAATTGTTTCAGCTTTCTCAGTAAACCATTGGAGGACGACGGAAATGTATCCAAGAGAAGAGGCTTTGCTATGGATGCTTGAATTTTGGTCACAGTGCAAAGGAGTGTCGTTATCGTCTCACTTGTAATACCTGCAAAAGGAAACATCCAACTAGTTTACATGATAACAACTTTGTGAAAATGGTAAAGACTATATCTTCTGCAGTTCAAACCCAAATTGATCCTGATGATACAATGAATGCAGTGGCCTTAAGTGTAAATGGAGAAGAGCGAAATGTGCATACTTTAATGATTGTACCTGTCTGGGTATCTGTGAAACAAAATCCAAGTTGTGAGAAACTGGTGTATGCGCTTTTGGATTCTCAGAGTGATACCACGTTTATTGATAAAGGAGTGAGTGAGGCTCTACAGGCAACGACATTTCCAGTCAAATTGAAGCTTACCACCATGGTTGGAAAAGATACCATCCTGCAGAGTGAGAGGGTATCAGGACTCCAAGTGAGAGCATACAAATCTGGTAATTATATTGATTTACCTCCTACCTACACCAAAGACTGCATACCAGTTAATCGTAGCCACATTCCTACTTGTGAAGTCGCTAAAAACTGGAATCATCTCACCGTCATTGCGGACAGGATACCTCCATTGCAGAACTGTGATGTTGCTCTCTTAATAGGTTACAATTGTTCAGGTCAATGACTCCCAGAGAAGTAATAGCTGGAGGAGATGATGAACCCTAAGTCATTCAGACAGACTTAGGATGGAGTATAGTAGGTTGTTCTTCACCACACTCTGATTTACCTGGAGTCAGTAGATTGTGTCATCGCATTGCGGTTAAGGAGCTTCCTTCCATCACACCAGGTGATGTCATTCGTGTCATTGAGAGTGATTTTAAAGACACTGAAGAAGAGAGTGCAAAGGTTTCTCAGGATGATGTCCTTTTTCTTGAGAAATTGAAGGAAGGTATACAGAGGAATGTTCATGGCCATTATCAAATGCCACTTCCTTTTAAAGTGAGGCCCAACTTACCAAGTAACAAACAATGTGTTATGGTTAGATCAACCATCTCAAAAGAAAGATGACTAAAGATGAGACGTATAAAAAACGTTATACTGAATTCATGAATGAAATCTTGCAGAGAGGAGATGCTGAGGAGTTACATAACGATGGCAAGGAAGGAGAAATATGGTACTTGCCTCCCCACGGTGTTTTCCATCCGAAGAAGGCAGACAAATTGCGTGTGGTCTTCGATTGCTCTGCAAGGTATGAGAGTTACTCCTTAAACGATTACTTACTTCAAGGTCCTGATTTGATAAACAATCTAAATGGCATCTTAATTCGATTTCGTCAACATCCCGTTGCACTCATGTGTGATGTAGAGAAAATGTACCATCAGTTTCATGTCAACGAACCTGATAGAGACTTTCTGCACTTCTTATGGTGGAAGGATGGCGATTTCAGCAAGCCTGCAAGTGAGTTTCGTATGAAAGTTCTTCTCTTTGGCGCAACCTCATCCTCAGGGTGTGCAAATTATGGCTTGAAACATCTTGCAACTGAAAACAGCGAGTTGTATCTGCTAGGTTCACAATTTGTGATAAGAAACTTTCATGTGGATGATGGGGTGATCAGTGTAGAGAATGCTGAAGAAGCCATTAATGCACATTGCAGATGTGGCACGGAAGCTCTGTGCTATAGGTGGCCTACGGCTCCCAAATTTGTGTCAAACAGTAAAATAATGCTGGATAGCATTCCCACTTCAGAAAAGATCTCTGACATGAAAAATCTTGATCTTTCATTTGATGAGCTACCCCTAGAAAGAACTCTTGGCATACAATGGGAAAGAGAATCGGACTGTTTCAAGTTTAAAGTTCAGTTAAAAGATCAACCTGTTACTCGACGTGGCATCTTGTCTACTGTTGCTTCTGTTTATGATCCTCTTATAGCCTATAAAAATAAAGCATTGATAAATTATATTATGACAAACATATTACTGTATTACTAAGTGAACTCATTTATAGTTACAAACTCTAATAATAATAATAATAATTATTCATTTTAGGCTACATATTTAGAAGACGCTTTGTCCAAAACGTACAAAAAAAAGGAACAAGGCTGAGTTTCCCGATAACGTTGTCTCTTAGCACGCTACGAAGACTCTTAAGGTATAACTTAACTGAAGGTATACCATTTCTAGGCGTGTTCCCCGAACTATACCTTAGGAAGCCGCTTAAGATATACCTTCTTACGTGCGACGTTACCCGGTGCTGTCCATGGCGATGCTGCTGAATCTGCTGATATCGATGGCTCGAGAATCAATTATTCTCTCGTGCAGGGGCTGTTTATCTGAGAAAGCGGTGTTCTTTATAAAAAAAGCACTTTAGAAATAGTTGAAATTGCATTTATTAGGACTCATGAGATAGGCCTATTATAAAAAATAATCCAAACTATAATAGCCTATAATAGCCTAGCCTACATATTTTAAAATTGTATCATATATTGCTGCCATAATAACCATGTAAATTGTTTATGTGCTTTCTTCTCTTTCCCATTTTTGTTCGCTGAGGTGGAGCTGCGATGAAATATTGTTCTTGTAAATACTTTCAAGCATTTCAGTAATAAAAGTGTACGTTACGTACGGTGCTCGGCAGTGATCAAAAAGGATTTAAACAGTGAATTTTGAATCTCTTCTTGAAAACGCAGAGATGTGGATTCAGACGGCAATTAAATTACCTACGACCTGTTTGTCAAAAAACAGTAGGTACTAATTTGGCCAGGGATTTTTACGCGGGTTGGGTGAGAAAAAACACTGATATTATGGATTCGGACGGCACAAAAATAACTGACTTACCCCTGTAAATGTTTAAAATACCGTACGAGCACATGATAAACAATATTAGCATCCGAATAGGACTTAACTGACAGTAGCCTATGCTTTCACTGGCCTTTAAAAGCGCTCTTTAATTAAAATAAATTTATAAAATTGTATTATATAATAATATAATAAAAATTCTAACAACAATCAGTGTAATGACAATTTTATTCTTTGCATGAAAACACTTGAATTAGCCTAAGTGAACACTGTCTGGGTGTATTAAAACTTCAAATTATATTCATATAGACCTGCAACAGTGATAAGGTAAAGCTAAAGACTGATTTATACTTCTGCGTCGGACCTACGCCGGAGCCTCTACGCTGTAGGCAACGCGTTGGTTTTCATTTATACTTCTGCGTCGTTGTCCGCGTTGACGCGCAATTACACTTGCAGAGGGAGCATGTGAAACCCGAGGGAGGGGTCCTAGCAGACCAATCACAGCGCTTGCGTCCGCGTAGAGTTGACGCGTTGTTACATTTTTGGAGAGGTGCACGTCAGTGTACGCCGAAGGGTACGCGCGCTACACACAGCCTACAACGTAGCTACGGCGTTAGTTCGACGCAGAAGTATAAATTGGGCTTAAGAGTGGTCCAGACCAACCTTCCGAAAGTATGACTTACAGAAGGTATACTTAACTAAGAACGTTTCGGGAAACACGTATTAACGATAAGGTACAGCTTAAG
Source organism: Leuciscus waleckii (assembly GCA_900092035.1). Classification (NCBI taxonomy): domain Eukaryota; kingdom Metazoa; phylum Chordata; class Actinopteri; order Cypriniformes; family Leuciscidae; genus Leuciscus; species Leuciscus waleckii. The sequence continues at coordinate 199,611 of FLSR01000695.1, forward strand.
GTGTAACTTAAGAACGACGTAGCGTTAAGAAGGTTTCGGGAAACCCAGCCCAAAGCAATTCGTCAAATATCAGTCATCCCAGATAGCACACGCACGTCGCGCAGACATCTGTGTGACGTCGTCGTTTTCATCTGGAAGACGTTTATATTAGGGCGTGTGCTCATATGCTTTACGTCGCCGAGACGTCCTTGCCAGCTTTAGAACGACGTCTAGGCTATGTAAATAAGACGTAAATAATTTAGAACGTCGGCAATCCGCTCTTTTAAAGATGTTCATCAGATGTTCATACATCTCCAAGACATCTGATTTATGTAGCCCAGACAATGTTTAAATATATAATTCCTTCCATTAACAAAATTAATTCCCATAAAACGCAGCCGCTACAAATTTTCACGCTGTACGAGAACAAACGCAACTTCAGAAGGCGATTACCACGTTAAACACTGCAAACAAAACAATATTTCCTAGCAACGGCAAACCGCGCTAAAATCTAATGAGAAAACATAACACTTACAACCCAGATAGCACACGCACGTCGCGCAGACATCTCTGTGACGTCCTCATTATCACTGGAAGACTTAATTCTAAGGGCGTTTGCTCATCTGGAATACGTCGCATAGACGTCCTTGTCAGATGTTCAAAAGACATCCACTGGACATATCAGAGACGTTTACGATTAGAATCTTATGTCTGTTAGACATCTGATTTATGTAGCATAGATGTCGTTTTTAATTAGAAAAATTTAATGATAAAATTCATATTTATTGATAAAAACTACAGCTACACGAATGATGTCTACACATGATATAACTAAACCCAAGTATTTTACACTCAGAATGAAAGCACACAACAGTTATCTATGATTTGAATGTTTTTATTAGTGTATGAAAACAACCTTTCATTTCTTGTATATTATAATTTAAAATTCTCGAACAAACAATCATGAAAAAAAGAGAGATTTATTAGTGTATGAAAACAACCTTTAATTTCTTATATATTATAATTTAAAATTCTTGAACAAACAATCATGGATAAAAAAAAGCACACAATGTCTTTAAGAGGGCATTCTCCCTGGAGCCAAGCGGAGATAATCCTTAATGTGCTTTTCAGCCTCTGCTTCAGTCGGCGACGGAAGTACAGGATTCTTCATCGCTGCTCCTGTGTGTTAAAAAAGGTAAAACAAAATTAATTTAAAAATAAAATCCGCAAAATAGATTTATTTAATTGGATTCTTATGAGTTTGGGCAAGGATATAAAAAAACAATGAATAAAATATGTTTGCAACACACTGCCGTTCAAAAGAAAAGATTTTTTAATGTTTTTAAAATAAGTCTCTTCTGCTCACCAAGGCTGCATTTATTTGGTTAAAAATAAAAAATAAAATAACCTAGTAATATTGTGAAATATTATGACAATATAAAATAACTGTTTTCTGTTTGAATAGGCTATATTTAAAATGTAAATTATTCCTGTGAGGACAAAGTTGAATTTTCAGCATAATTTACTCTAGTCTTCAGTGCCATATGATCCTTCAGAAATCCCTCTATGCTCAAGAATTATTATTATTATTATTATTATATTATTATTGAAACAGTTGTGTAACATTTTTTTCAGGATTTTTTGATGAATAGAAAGTTCAAAAGAACAGCAATTATCTGAAAATGAAAACTTTTGTAACATACTACCGTTCAAAAGTTTGGCGACAGTAAGATTTTAAATTTTTTATGTGTGAAAAGAAACTAATAATAATAATAATTTTATTCAGCAAGTATGTATTAAATTGATCAAAAGTGACAGTAAAGACATTCTTAATAATACAAAAGCTTTCTATTTCAGGCAAATGCTGTTCTTTCAAACTTTCTATTCATCAAACAATCCTGAAAATGTTTTACATAACTGTTTTCAACTGACAATAATCAGAAAATGAGCATATTAGAATAATTTATGTAGGATAATGTGATCTTTCAAAAATGACGCTTTTTCTTCTTATGTCAGTCAGGATTTAATGTCGCCGACTTCATTCAACGCTTTCTATTGATTGGTCGCTGTTCATTTCCAGTGGTTCTGAAATTCTGCGGGGGGACGGAGTGTGGGGAGGGAATTTCGAGGGGGGACGGCGTTCCAGTTGAAAGAAAAAAAAAGGTTATATATAGGCTATATATATATAGCAGCCATATGCTGTTTAAACGGTGTAAAATGTTGTTTTATAGAATGATGAGCGCTTTATCTATATATATGTTTATGTATATATATGTGTGTGTGTGTATGTATATATATATATATAAATGTTTCCATATCTAAAATGCTCATCAGTCTGTAAAACAACGTGTGTGTGTGTGTGTATGTGTGTTATATATTTGTAAGACATTTTGGACGTACCTTATTAAGAGTGATCCTATATTTGTTTTCATTATCCCTCGCTTTTGTCCCCTTCCGCACCAGTTCAGTTGTTTGGCTACAGGACCAAAGACCTTGGCACATATTCTCCATACAGTTTTGTTCATTGTGTGTCCTCCACTGATGGATAATCTGTTCACCTTAAAAAATAAAAGGTAATAGCAAAACATTACAAACAAAACACAAATAATATACTGGACACAATTTTCTTCATTACAATTGTTAAACCTAAAAATGTCAATGATTCTTACCATCTTTTGCATCATCCCTCTTTCAGATAACTGTCTTTCCAGATTGTCTAGATCTTCCATGGATGTGAGAGGAAAGACATCATCCTCACTGTCCACCACTAGCACTGGAACATTGGAACGGCCTGCAAGGGACTGGACCACTGAAGTCAGGTGATTCATCTTCATATCTAGTTCATGTAATGTCTCCAGAATCATCCTCTCAACAGCTGCAATACAGTATGTTTATCTGGGAGAGTATCTTTATTAAACTTAAAAATGTATAATTTTACAAATTTAGAACTTCAATTTAACGTACTGTACATTGATCAGAGATGCGACTCCATCGCCTCACACCAGAAGCACCTGCAAGCACAAAAAACTCTTAACAGGGTTCCTACACATATTCCATACTTATCCAGACTCAAATTTCCAAACATATTTATATTTTCAGATCATATTTAAAGTGCCCCTATTATGCTTTTTCGAATATTCCCTTTGATGCAATGTGTAATGCAGCTTTCTGGAAAGTAATGAAGATGAAAGAGCATGCAATAAAGTTATTGTTTCTCAAAATAAATAATCGACTCTGAACAGCCTAAACGAGTCTAAAATGCTTCTGAGGGTTGATGTAAAATGTTGTAAAATGAGGTTTACAAAACGCTTATCCATTACAGTATCCACTTTATCACTAATATGATTATTTTATGATGTATATATTTTCTACCGGGTGTTCAAATTATGTCGTTTTTCATTTTATATTGTGTAGTTCTCCGCCTAACTCGCGTTAATGTTACATTAGTCATTCGGCTAATATATTTTATACATTAATGATTTGTCTCTCATCCACCCTCAATTCACTGAAATGTTATTTTATAACTAGTTTACTTGCAGTTAACCAAGGGGTAATTAGTCTTATTTTTCCAATTCCAATCATACCAGTCTTCATGTAACTGACTTTAATAAATCAGCACCTGTCTTGAAGAAAATAACTAGATGACAAACTTGTAAGACCAATCTAAGCAGTAAATGTAGCCACAGAGATATGAACTGAAATGTAATCTCAAAAAGTTACACTTCTGGCCATAATTGAGATCAGTCTTTTTTTCTATAAAAATAAATAACTTACTCTGTGTTCTTGCCTGGTGGGTACTTGAGGGTCTCGGTTCAGAGATTGTGTCCTCTAATGGATTATACAGAAAATTTTACATTTCCTAGTGTTAAGCTGTTTTTCATTGGCAGTGTATGTGTTTCCTGCATGTGCTAGCGAATGTTCTGTTACCTTGAATGGCAGGTGGGTGTTCATGCCAAGGCTCGTCTGCCTGGGACAAGCTCACTGGTACAACTGGAGCTGAGAAAGGTGAAGTTGGTAAGTTGCGCATTTGCTAACATGACAGTGCATGAAACTGGTACACAAGGCTCTTAAGTAATACCTCAGTAATGACTAAAAAAATGACTTAAAAAATAAATATATATATATATATTTACTCTGCATTCTTCCCTGTTGTCCTTGTTGTTGATTGGGTCTCAGGATAGAGAATGTGTTCTCTAATTAATTATACAGAAAAAAAATGTTGTATTACTTTGTGTTAGGCTGTGACTCGTTTGCAATGAATGTGTTTTTGATTTCCTCTATATACCAATTAATGCTCTGTTACCTTGAATGGCAGGTGGGTGTTCATGCCAAGGCTCGTCTGCCTGGGACAAGCTCACTGGTACAACTGGAGCTGAGAAAGGTGAAGTTGGTAAGTTGCGCATTTGCTAACATGACAGTGCATGAAACTGGTACACAAGGCTCTTAAGTAATACCTCAGTAATGACTAAAAAAATGACTTAAAAAATAAATATATATATATATATTTACTCTGCATTCTTCCCTGTTGTCCTTGTTACTCACAATTGCTGAAGGATTTTCCTGCTCTGCTTGGTGTGAGCAGGGGTCTTACAACAGGACCTGGAAAAAGAAATTAGCACTCAGCAGTTACACCTACGTCTAGCAACCATTTAACTGGTTTCATTGTATTTTTACCTTTTGTCTTGATGTTTGCAAGCGGGGCTTTGGGTGCAGGCAGAACTTTTCTTTATTAATCATTTTCTTTTTTTTGTGGGGGGTATCATGAGGCTCATCATCTGATGTGTATATTTTCTTTCTAAGAGCAAAATGATGGTATTAGATTATTTTACAAAGCAAGATTAGATAAGTAATAACACTGCCCTGTTTTTCAACTAAAAGAAAAAATTTACCCCCCAAAAAATAATTACTATGTAATGTCCTTCCCCAAACGTTGCTCCAAGCCATTACATTATTACATTTAAGTGTATCTATTCCTAAAGTAAATATGCTTTGACAACTTACTTGTGTATTCTTTTTCCAGGCATCTCCGTTTCTGAGATGTCAGAAGTGTAGCATGCCTTTTTCCATTTTTTTGCGATGTTGTCAAAAGATGCTGAAAGAAACGAAGTACGTGAATTTACTTCATGCAAGCATTAAGCCATGGGATGTCATGTATTTTACCATCTTTTTGATAATGTTCATTTACAGTGTAGTTTAACCTGCTTACCTGATTCGTGCAGAATTCTGACCTGGTGTTTGGTCCACCCTTTGTCTGGCTGTGGTGCTTCCATCATCCTGACACTCTTCAGCAACCGGTCCAAGTCTCTGAATGGAGGCCACCAGGAGTGGCCATCTGAGTACCAGGACTTTGCTATAGTTCCAGTTGTCCCTTCTCCCACAAACTCCACTATCAGGTACATGTTGTTTTTTTGTTTTTGTTTTTTTCTATTGCAACAACCTAGAGCCCCATGATGTTGAAAGACACTTCTTAAATTTCAGTTGTTCATATTATGCATGAACATTTGCAATTACATTTTTTCATGATTCAAATCTACAAAATATGACAAAACAAAAGCACATATGTGTAAAACATTTTTTTTTTTTTATAATTATTGTGTGTGTAAAAGAGGCACTGAAACAAAACAACGGTCATGAGGAACTAAGAAAGCTTTCCCCTCAATGTTCTCAAACTTGCAGAAATTGGTTGTTCTTGAGAGGTCATCAACTAGATGAATACCAAGTGCCGAAGATGGAAGGGGATAGTCAGCGAGAGTGGGGCAAAACAGATGGTGTCTGTGCGGCAACTGCTTGCCAATGCCAAGCGAGAACGATAGCGTTTGCTGTAAAGAGCTCCACTTTTTGTCAGCAGCTGGGGTAGGCTAAGTATAGGCTAGATCAGACGATCGTACTATCGGTATAAATAATTTAATAAGTCATTACCGCCGTCATTTGCTTTATTTTCCCCAAGCAGTCACTATGTTGAACACACAGAAATACCCCCCCTGCACTGAACAAAGTCAACACTGTTCTGCCCATCTACCTCATGTACATTTTCAATCTTACAATTACAATATTGTTATTAATAATTACCATTGCACTGAATTGCCTTGCACTATTTAAAATCTTAAATCTCAAGACTATTCTGATTAGCACTATTCCTTCCCTCTCCAATTGTTATTGTATATTTTTTTGTACATTTCTAAATTCTATAGTATTGTTATACTGCATACTTCAGTTTTTTATTATATTTCATACTGACCTTTATGTTTTTAATTTTTATATTAAGTGAGTGTTGCACTTTTAGAGCAAATATTACCAGAGTCAAATTCCTTGTTTGTACAAACCTGGCCAATAAAGCTGATTGTGATTTTGATGAGAACATATAGTAAAACGCTACTGTATAACAAGATGCTTTGATTGTATTTATAGATACTCCGTGTATCACAGCACACGAAAACTTTAATGCAGTTTGCCTCAATCAAGATGTTTTATGGGCTGCCCTCGTCAGCCTCCATGACCGGCTTAGTGCTGGTCTACCAAATCGTAACCAGGTCACTAATAGGCAAGTCAAATGTGAACATGGTTACCTGAGTATGCCTACATAGCCTACCTACACTATAGCCTACAAATAGTGGAAAAAAAAGTTAACTGGACTGTGTGCTTCCAGTGAAGGCTTCAGCTGTTTTATTGGTTAAGACAAACAGCTTAAATCATTCTTTCATAACGTAATAGTATAATTGTTTTCAAAATTCTGCCTTTTAGTCTTACAGATATGCTTCATATCGTCAGTTTACATGGTGGATGCATGGCTGGCTAGGGAGAAGAGTCCGCAGAGTCATTCCATCATGTGCTGTTAACAAAATAAGAAACGTCTACTCTGAACCAAGTGGAATCTATACAGGGTTTGAATATGAAGACATTGATCATGCAGAAGTAGATGAGGCATGGAGGGATTTTAATAACATATAGCTGGATAGTTGACATTTGAAGGCATTTTGGCAAGAGCACAAGCTATGCTTGCAACAAAATAGGGCATCATACCAAATGTTTAAGGTTTAAATAAAAATGTTGCATGTACTCCAATATCAAATTTGAAGTACTACGTGTGCTTGACTAGAATTCAAAATGAAAGATACTGTGCATTTGAACTATATGTTGGTGTGTACGTCATGTGTTCGTAATGATGCAGCTACTTGAAACGTGAAAACTGCTGTGTTTGAAAAATGATCTGTGATCTGGATAGTCTCTCTGGATAGCCATGACATGTGTTGGATTAACTCTCATGTCCATGACCTGTTTTGAATCTAACACAGAGTTCCTGGGAAAAAAGTTCCTGGGACAAATTGTTCCGGGTAATTTCGGTGGAAACGCGGCTATTGTTAACAGCTTCGAGTATTGCAGCATTGGATACCTCTGCTTCGTTTTTAGCTTTCTTAAACGAGACAGGTATTTTAGTAGGGGTGTCAGGAAGAGGACGGCTCAGGCTCACCTTCGTGGGGGAGGTTTCCATGTTGTTGTTACCATCGGCACCAGCACAGTAATCATGAGGGAGAAGTGCTGTTGCTGCATAGCTTTCTTCATCTTGTTAGACAGCGGCATTTCAGAGTGTGAAACTCGTGCTGAGTAAGTCAAATTGGTCACGTATCAATGTAGTTTCGTTTGTGTAGGTATTTATTCTTAAAAGAAGGACTAGTCTAATAGTTTGGGGACAAATAAACGGAGCTCTGGATTATTGAGTGCTCAGTTCGCCATCTTCGCCGGAAGATCAGAAATCCCGAAGCTACTGAGTGCTGCTTTAACTTCTGTGTTTGCGGTCGCTCTGTATATCTCTGTGGCGCTGCTGTCCAGGAGTAATTAGCTTTTGAAGTGGATTTACTTAATGTAAAGTTAACGAAAGTTATGAGGACTGTAATGTTTAAAGCAGCTGACTAAACTCAGTCGACCGGGAAGATTTTAAAACGAGCCGTTCATTAATAAACACGCAAAATCGCTGTGAAAATACAGACCGGAAGTCAAAAGATAACGAGCGCAGCGCTGAGAAGGGGCGGGGCTACAGAAGGTCTATATTGTGGAGTATAAATAAGACAGATTTTTTTGTTATAGCAAGATATTTTCTAATTGCTGTCTAAATACATTTATGTATTTAATATTCTTCAATCGAATCTTCAGATGAGAGTATTGAATAGCGTTTAGTCTCTCGCGAGAAGTGAATTACTATTTTCTGTTTCAGGGCATGCGATTGGCTGTTCGCTGCTGATGTCACTCTTTCATGTGAGGGCGCGCGCGCCTCCGGATCAGGAGAGGAGTCCGAGTCGACGAGAGCGTTGAGGAGGAGTGTCTGCGTCATGAAGGCAGAGGTGGGAGTAAGTCACACATGTGCAAGTCACAAGCAAGTCTCAAGTCTTTAACCTTCAAGTCTCAAGCAAGTCCAAGTCAATTTTGTGAAAAGCAAGTCAAGTCAAGTCAAGTCACTGCTTTATGTCAAGCAAGTCAAGTCAAGTCACTGCTTTATGTCAAGCAAGTCAAGTCAAGTCGTAGCTTGGGTCACAAGTCACTGGCAAGTCATACAAACGTTTGATGATTTCACTGAATGTATATATTAAAATAAGTTAAAATTACAGAAGTTGTGGACTATGGTTTTATTTGCAACATTTTTTTTAAATATGCATTTCCACATACAGCTGAGTGGTTACTACAAT
>FLSR01000695.1:216183-250002 GCA_900092035.1 Leuciscus waleckii
TTTCTTTCTTTCTTTCTTTCTTTCTTTCATTCAATCTCATTCTAATCACGCCATGTTTTATGTTTTGTTTGGTTAAATGTGTATTTGTTTTATTGTCTGCATTTTTACGTACGTTTATATGCGTAGCTTATGTAATCTCTAGTTTTGCATTTTATTAAAATTCATAAAATACTTTTAACTGCCTCTTTGTCCACCTTATAAGTCAATGAAGCTAAAAGATCTAAAGCTACAAGCTCGTTATTATAGAATACATTGAGTAATTCTTAATTCATAAACTCAGGAAGGGATACTCGCGGCCAGAGCATCCTTCCGGGAGTTTGTAAATACCCCTTCTTAACTGTGATGATCTTACATTTATTCGCGGGACGAATCGAACGGTGATCAGACCAGTTACAGCACAAGGTAATCTCGATAATTAATAAAATAAATGTACATGCGACTTATGAATTATGACCATGAGTTATAATTATTAATATTGCCAAAATTCCCTATATTCTTGAGCTAATTCACATTTACCCCGAGTCTTTATTGTTACAGCGCTCGCTATTCAAACGCAAATGACTGAGGCGATCCCATACAAACTGTGAAGCCCCCATATCAGCTCGAGAAAACTCATCGTTTATTCAGATCATTGTACTTGTTTACACTCTCTCGCAGCGCTGTGAGGAATAATGGAAAATAGGGGTGTGCATTGGCACTGCCCTCACAATTCGATTCGATTACGATTCACCAGGTAACGATTCGATACAATTCGATTCTACGATGCATTGCGATGCATCAAAATTCTACTGCACACAACAAGGCAAATTTTTCATCAGTCATGAGGCAATACAAGCAGTCAGATATTGAACAACAGATTTTATCGGCTGCTATTATGTATTATCACTCTCCTGTATCTTTGACATAAATGTCATTAAATAAAATAAAATTGAATGGTACAGGGTATTGGATATGGCATTTTCAAACCTGAAAAAGGAAACATAAATCACTGCTGTCAGTGCTTTGAATGAGAAATGTTTCTCTTCTCTCTGCTTGAGAACCATTTGAAATTAAATTTCAACTTTGTCCAACTCGAGGCCAGAAAATAAACAGTGTAGGGGTGTAACAGTTCACAAAATTCACGGTTAGGTTCAATACGATACACTTGTGTCACGGTTCGGTACGTTTTCGATACAGCAAAAAGAAAGAAATGCCAGAGAAATAAAAAAAATATTTTATTTATTAAAACTAACATCATAAAGTATGATATTTTTTACTTTGAGCAATGATGGAGCTATAATTTACTCTTCTTAGGAGCATATAAAACAAAACAGCTCATTGGAAAAAAAAATAAATGTAATATTTTGTGCTTATAAACAAATGTTTATTTTAATTCAGATTAACATTTGAAGGCAGCAATGTTATTCATAATGTCGAAATAAATCCGACATAACGTTACTTGAAAACATTATAGCCTACTATTCCTGGCAAACTTCCAAAGTTGCAGTTAGTGTTACTACAGTAAATCCATGGTGAATATTGCAGATCTGTGGACACCGGATAGTTCATTCATCATGTCACAATGTTTCTTCCTGGTTTCCACGTCAGCGCTGTTTGATCCGTTAATAACAGAGAAATGTGAATGTTTCTCACTAGATCTCGCAGCGATATTATTACTTTAGTGGCGAGTTCTTACATTTGTTAAGCCATCCACTTTAAATATTACAACGCTCATAATAACTTTAGTTAACTCTACAATAAGTAAATCCACTTCACCAGCTAATTACTTTTCAACAGTGATGCCATAGAAATATACGGGAAATATATATATATAGGGGTGGTAGTGGCGCAGTGGATAAGACACATGCCTTTGGTGTGAGAGACCTGGGTTCGAATCCACTGTGAGACACCAATGTGTCCCTGAGCAAGACACTTAACCCCTAGTTGCTCCAGAGGCGTGCGACCTCTGACATATATAGCAATTGTAAGTCGCTTTGGATAAAAAGCGTCAGCTAAATGAATAAATGTAAATGTAATGTAAATGTTTAAGGATGGCCTCAGTCAGGGGCTACAGCGCTCCTAGTAAAAAAACTTAGTCTGGAGCCCTGAAATAATAGGTAATAGGCATTCTGGTTGGTTACCATCTGTATGTCTATGACGCGGGTGATTCACTCAGGCACTGTGCTACTCCGCAGCGGTGCCGGTGTAAAGTAGTCCGAGTATAAACGCTTATTACAGGCTTACCGTAGTGATTCAGAGTAAGACAAAAACACGGTTTGAAAAAAGGCATTTATGATGTACTCGCTCATTATATACATTTAGTAAATTCTGAAGCGAATTTTCGTTATTTGAAGCGACTTTCAAAAGGTGATTTACTCTGTTTTAGTTTAATGCTACCGTATATTTGTATATTTCAGTACTTCTGTGATCATTTGAATATTTGTAACACCGAAATACCGATACTGTGTTGTTGAAAAGATTGTGAAAGTAAAGCTGTTTCATATTGATAACTCTCTCAGCGACAGCACAAACAGATTTGAATGTTCCAGTGTGAAGTTTTTGTCATTTAGGAATAAGATCGTGTGGTTGTTTGAATCGAGATCGTCTCTCTCTCTCTCTCTCTCTCTCTCAAAACGTATTGAGTAGCACGAGTGCTTTCATTACTATTTTAATATTCATGAGGTGAGTGTGAGACGTCGCTATTAAAGGATAAGCTCCCAGCACTTCGCCCACACATCGGCCCAGAACCGTATTAGGAACTGAAACTTAGGAATTCCGCACGGTTCCAGTATTTTTCAAAAAACACTACCGGTTCTGGATAAGAACCAGTTTTCGGTTTCCAACCCTAGTTAGTTGAGTAAGAGTAAAAGGTATACTATGAAAAAACGACTCAAGTAGCTAGTTACTAGTTACTTCGGATCATATATAGGCCTATGTATGTTCCTATACAACACTGTATGTTCCAGTATTTGTGTTCACTACTGAACATCTGAACACAAACAACGATCAAATGCACATCGACGGATCTTCTTCCGTCTGTTCTCCAAAACATGCAATCAAATGTATATTTCTGCAAGCATGTTTAAACTGGTTAACTGTGTCTAAGGCCCTGTGTTCACTAAAGCATTGTTTTATGCGTCTAGCGTATTTTTCCAATTGTTTTCCCGTGTTTCCCGTCCCATGAGCGTAACGAGGTGCTGAGTGTTTTTTTTTTACATGCTGAAGCGCTGAGAGCATTTTTTACAGGTCGCCGAGAGTTGAAGAATGCTCAACTTAGGCATGTGCCGGTATCAAATTTTCATGCTGCGATTAATTGATTGAGCTTTTATCACTGTATGCGGTATATCACGATATTTTAATTGCACAAGAGAAATGGATAGATTGGGGGGGGGATGTAAAAAAAAAAAACTTGCATCACAATAGGTGTAATTGTGATTGTCAAATCATAACTAAACAGAATTGTATTAAGTTTAGTGACAACATGTTACAATGTTTACACGGTACAATGACTGGTAGACTACTGTTTGTATTATTGCTTAACACAATTTTCACGATTTCAATTCAATTCTTGGATTTGATTTCAATGTTGATTTAATATTGACTCATTTGGATAAATATTAGGTAGGCTACAGTAGATAGCCTACATGTAAATTTTTCTTAGAAAAAATACATCTCACATAATGCTGTAAACATACAGAGAGCCCAATCAGCTGGTATTATTAAAGGTTAAAAATATCAAATTAAATTAAATATAATGCGGTTTTCATTATAATAACAATTATGTAATGACACAAGTAAAAATATAATAAATATGTAATGTAGTACACATATTTAGCAAAATACTCCTCTCTATATTTTTTCTAGTCAACTAACATGCTGGTCATTAAATGGCTTTCCTGAGGTAAATGTAACTTTCTGTGACATAATTGTTGTCCTGCAGTTTTATTGACCTCTTTCCGTGGCTGAAAAACATGATTGATCGATATTATGTATGAGGCATATATACCTTTCGGTAAGTTGTACTGTATCTTTAAATAAAAAGTAACAGATGATCGGTTTAAGTGAACTGAGGCGCTACAGCGATCGGTCACGTCACATTTACAAGCGCCAAAACGGTATTTTATTGTCTGAATTTCGTAATAAAATGGACAGAACCTGAGAGCTGAGAATTTTTTCATATCAAAAGTAACCTGCTCTGTCTAGTCTGTCGGTGTCAGTGTCCTCTTTGCTCCGCGATTTTTCTCTGCGTGAGAAAATGGATGTGTGGCGCGAGAGCGTGTGAAAAGTGTTCATTGCGTGAGTCTCACGCTGAATGCGTAGAGTTGACAGCCCTGCTTTTAGAAGGGGGATAAAACGACGGCAGCGTTCCTGCCTTTAAACGAGTCTTTAAATGCCTCAGATGTAAAGTTATTCGCTGTCAAAGTGACGCCAAAATGAATGGAAGTCAATGGAATGCTAACAGCAGGTGATGGCTTGTTAGCCAATGGCGGCCCCCGGGGGTGGTACGGAATTCGAGAGCTCGATTACCCCCCTGCTATTACAGTGGAGGAGGGGCGGGACTAATACCACACCGACCAATGGCCACATTCTGCTTGTAGCGTCAACAGATGACGACAACAAGCATAATTTCAAACTAGAGCCAGAGCAAATACTTTATAATCTATCGACATTTTTATATTGAACAACATAGACACAAAATATGTGTGAAATGAGATACTAGTAACACTTTCGCAGATATTCCGTATCATAACAAGCAAAGCGTCTCAACTGAAAAAAATGCTGCGCTGATAACAAGCAAAGCGTCTCAACTGGAAAAAAAAAATGCTGCGCTGCCAAAACGCTCTCAAGCGCCCATAGCTAGGCGTTTTCAGCAGAGCGCTAGGCGTTTTCAGCAGAGCGCTAGGCGTTTTCAGCAGAGCGCTAGGCGTTTTCAGCTGGCTAAAAGCGGTTTGGTGGACACACGGCCTAAGGCAGGCAAAGGCGTTCGTTTTCAAGACGATTTCGCACGCCACTGCGCAATACACACACATTACGCGAGATGGCCGGTGTTCATTTCATAAACTGCGACAATGGCTAATTTAATGTATAAATTTCATAAACTGAACAATGGTAGCTTATTTAATGTATAAATTAAGGGTATATATCCAAAAAATGGGCAATGTCATACTTTGTAGTAGTGCTATGGTGGCGTAATAATCTGTTTGGTTGTAAAATGTATTACCTGAATGAAATGAAATCGAATGTATCGTCCTGTGGAATCATTCATTCACAGACAGCTTACGAAGATGTTCAACTAATAAAGATCTTCATCGCTGGCAAACAATATGATGCATTTGCAGATTTGCTTTCACTACTGTAGGTCCACGGCCACTTCATCCAATGCTCTTGATGTTCTTAAACCTTCCTGTTACGACTCCGAGTGTGAAACCGCTTCAGACAATTCAGTGTGTGAAGGAAACTGAACAAATCATTCAAACTGATTCGCGAACTGATTTAGACAGATCTGCCAACTTGTTTGATGAAGTCTTTGAACAGAGAATCAACTAAGAGTGATAATATCATGTTAGATAATTGTGTCATTGATCAAATATATTTAATAGGTCTTGCTAAAAAAAACATGGGATTCGTGTCTATAATGTTTTAAAAATAATAATTGGAAGATACATTTTCCTCATTCATGGAAAGTTTCAATGACATATAATCAATTTATAAAAAGGCATCAAATTATCCTAATATTTTATAACATTGTCTACTTTCTACTATTACATCAGGGCTCACTTTCATGTCCTTTCACTTTATATTTCTCTCTTTTAATTATTTTGATGTACTGAAATTTTAATTTCATAATTTTTTTCTTTCATGTCAGACCTGATGGAAGAGAGCGAGGAGAGAGAAGAACTGAGTGAAGTGGAGGAGGAACATCATGTCAAACGCTCAAAGACTAAAAATATATTTGTAAAGAAAAGAGCCAAGAAATCTTTCACCTGCACTCAGTGTGGAAAGAGTTTAACAACCAAACCAGGTCTTGAGCGTCACATGAGGATCCACACCGGAGGAAGCCGTTCACATGTGATCAGTGTGGGAACAGTTTCACAACCAAACAAAGTCTTAAATTTCACATGAGGATCCACACTGGAGAGAAGCCGTTCTCATGTGATCAATGCGGGACGAGCTTTACACAAAAACAACATCTTAATACTCACATGAGGATCCACTCTGGAGAAAAGTCACATCACACTGGAGAAAAACCTTACAAGTGTCCACACTGTGACCAGAGATTCAGTCGATCAGAACATCTGAAAAGACATGAGAGGATCCACACTGGAGAAAAACCTTACAAGTGTCCACACTGTGACCAGAGATTCAGTCGATCATCATCTCTGAAAAGACATGAGAGGATCCACAGCAATTCCCGGTTTGTTAATAATAGTCTCTACTTTATTTAACTTTAATAATACACCGCACATACATTTCTAAATCAGCCATTGCAATAATCAAATGTGGACAATGAAAGATTTATTCAAATATTCAATTACAAGCTACCCTAAAAAATTAGTTTTAAGGTAAGATTTAAAAATGCTAAGAGATTTGTGACAAGTGCTGAATATATAGACATTCAATAGGCCTAATATTCAATATTCAGTAAAAGACTATACTTGCAGTGCATACAGAATACAATATGTTCACCTCATCAGCTGCAATTACTAGCTTTTTATGTAATTGCAAAAATTGTTTACTGCATACAATATTATTATTTTCTGTAATGTTCTGGAGGCGGTTTTCTCCATTTTTTGATGTAGTGTCTAATGGATGATCTGTAGTGCTTATTTTATTGACTCGTGTGTGTATGATCTGAAAGCATTGTTTGATTTTGAGAAGAGTCGATGGTTTTGTGAGTTTAGTTGAAAATTTGGATTTGTGTTTACAGTTTTTCTGAATTGCTAAAACACGAACTCCCATTCTCTGAACCAGGAATCAGTTTCCACAATCTCTGATCAGTTTCTTCAGTTCTGCACGTTACTTTCACTGACATGTTTTTCCATTGACTTATTTTTCAGGCCATCTCCTCCAGTGAACAGAACGATGCTGAACTGAGCAGCTCTTGGACTAAAGATGCTAGGCTGTTCTGTTTGTTGTCTGTCGTCGCTATAGGCTGTTCTGTTTCTTGTCTGTCGTCGCTATAGGTTGTTCTGTTTCTTGTCTGTCGTCACTGCTATATGCTAGGCGGTTCTGTTTCTTGTCGGTCGTCACTGCTATATGCTAGGCTGTTCTGTTTCTTGTCGGTCGTCACTGCTATATGCTAGGCTGTTCTGTTTCTTGTCTAGAGTGTTTGGTTTCTTTTATGTTCTTTAAAAATAAAGTTAAGCTGCTGCAAGTAGATCCTGCATCCTTCCCTGCTTCAACCTGCTTTGTGACACATGTTTTTGGTCATCACATTAAAAATAACAATAATATTTAGAGATGTGAAGAGCTGGAAAAAGTGTGAATGGCTTGAAAGTCCGTGAACGTAGGCTCACTATTGGCCGGTGCTGGTCATGTGTGTGATGCTGGCCAATAGTGAGCCTACGTTCTGACGTACAACCCAGACGCGCTGCGCTGTTACACTACGTGAACTCACTCAGAGGCCCACACAGAAGAACATGAAGAGTTGAATAAAGTCGTTATTTTTGTGCACAAGAAGTATTCTCGTCACTTGATAAACTTAAAGGGACACTTCACCCATTTACTTGCATCGTTAGAAACCCAGTCATATTTTTGAATGGTCATGCATTATTCCCTCATTTTCCCCTGAAAATATATTAATTTGAGTTCGGAACGAAAGAACGAAAGTCTTTTCCGGTTTGGAATGACATGAGAAATGTCAACAATTTTACACTTTTAAGTCAACTAACCCTTTAACCTTTTGCAGTTTAATATCTTGAATTAAAGGAACACGCCGATTTTTTGGGACTTTATTTTATTCCCCATATCCCCCAGAGTTAGATAAGTCCATACATACCCTTTTTCATCTCCGTGAGTGCCGTAACTCTGTCTGACCACCCACCGCTAGCCTAGCTTAGCACAAAGACTGGAGGTAACCGGCTCCAGCTAGCATACCGCTCCCAATAAGTGACAAAATAACACCAACATTTTCCCATAATATATGTTCGCTCGCTCTACATTATCCCACTTATTACATGGCTACCCACCAAATAAATCAATAATTTGACACAAAATATTGATTTAAAAAGGAGTTTATTGATTTAAAAACGATTGTATTGCTTCAGCTAAAGAAAATAGTCCGTTCCGTCTCTACGGTTAGAATCCTGCGTCCATAGCAACGCTCTGTTTATCATGGCAACGGTGTGTTATACTTCACAGCGTCTGTTATCAAGAAATAACACACCACATTCTAACATTAGAATTCAACCAAGCCATGTAATAAAGTATATTATTATTCAAAATGAATTAAACTAGTGCAAAATGCCCGCGCAAAATCAGTTTTTGTGTGTGTTTTTAGTAATTGTTGGTTTGGTGCCTGTGAAAGAGACTGTGAACGCATTGAATTCAGGGAGCAGGCTAGGCTACTACAAATGATGGCTGTGAATAAACTATAATATTCAGAAGTAAACAGTGTAGCTGACTGAGTGTTTATGAATACCACAACCTTCTAAGTGCTAGTGCAAAATGCCCGTGTAAAATCAGTTTTTGAGTGTTTTTAGTAATTGTTGGTTTGGTGTGTTTGAGTGCTCATTGTTACAATTACACAGCAAAGTTTAGAGACATTTTTATTTGTCCATGGTAGAAAGCACAAAGTGAACTATGAGAAAACGCTATGCTTGAGGAAACAGTTTGTGAATAGGCTACTACAAATGATGCCCGTGAAAGAGACTGTGAGCGCATTGAATAGTATGTTTAGTTGGTGAATAGCATAGGCTACTATTACACAGTAGCGATAACTTTAAGCGCACCAGAATGAAATATAATATACAGAAGTAAACAGCATAGCTGACTTATAGATTCAGTTTACATCCACAAATGAATAAGCGCGTCGATTCAGGGAGCAGTGCAAAGTGCCCGTGCAAAATCAGTTTTTGTGAGCTGATCGCCGTCAAAAAAGTTCAGGAGATATTTCTTAGCTTGATTTCAACAGTTTCAATATGATAAAAAATTACTTTCATATTGATTCAATGGATTAATTGCATTTTGAAAAAAAAAGTGACATGAATTTATTGCATTTTTGGGGGAAAATAATCAGTTTATATAATAAATCTTTGAAAATCAAAATTTGGATTTGAATTTTTTATGTTATTATAACCTAAAGATGCTATGTGAAAGTTTGAAACAGAAATAGTGGTTTTCATCTTGCCACTTTCTTTGTAAAGAAAACACATTTTTACTCAAATTAATCAAAATGGAATTATCACGTTTTGGAACCAAACTATAATATTCAGAAGTAAACAGTGTAGCTGACTGAGTGTTTATTTTTAAACCACAACTTTCTTGGGGCTTCTTTGACCGATACTACCCTCTAATGTCAGAATGTTTATTTTTAAACCACAACCTTCTTGGGGCTTCTTTGACCGATACTACCCTCTCTGGTCCCTGCCTGTTTTGTTTGTTTCTTTGTTGGTTTGTTTGGACTGCCTACCTGTGTTTTGACCTTTTGCCTGTACACTGGATTACGCCTCTGGATTACCCACAATAAAGCTGCACTTGGATCTAAACCTTCGTGTCTCGGAGCAGTCTGTAACAGACAGACAGACGTTTCTGTAATTTATAGATAGATAGTTTTTTTTTTTTTTAAATAACAGTTTATCTAGAGACCCCTAATTCTAGAATGACTCACACATGACTGAAATCAAGGCTTCATGAATTCAGAACAATTGACCCTTCGCTAAGCCACGCCCGAAAACCGCCACAGCAGGCCAATCGTGGCTTAGCAACCGTAAATAGGCGCGGGAGGTCTGGCAAGCTTTCGAGCGAGAGGGAAACATGCCGAAGCGTTGTGTGTATGGATTGTGCAAATCTAATACCCGGTATCCTAAAAGTTTGGACGGGGTGGTGGATTTTGTTCCCTTCCCGAAACCTAAAACCCAAGGGAAGAAATGCCGGGCGTCATCATCATTTATATAGCGCTTTTAACAATGTAGATTGTTCCAAAAAAGCTTTACATTGATAATAGGAAATTTAAAGTAAAGTGTTTTGGCTTTATAGCAGCTCTAGAATAAAGTTATTGTCAAGCTCGTGGATCAAGCAGTGTGATTAAAGGCAAGACGGAGGCTCACTGACATAACTAACTTATATATTTCAGCTTTTGTTAATCGACGGCCTAACTAGTAATTTACCCCAATCCGATCGCGACTCTCCTGGTGTTGTTAGTTCTAGTAAAAGTAAAAGGTACGTTAGTTAGTAAAAGGAGGGAACATCAGGGGGCTTGCCGGAGATCTCCAAGGAAAAGGTTGGTATGCAAACTTAATCAGTTCATAACAGTAACGTTAGTCACTTATGTGACCCACGACGTGTGAGCATTAGCCTGGCGCGCTAAAAATATAAGCGGGAGAATGTTATCATTGCAAAGTGGTCAGGCTAATGTCTTGTGTTTATTCCACAAGATTATTGATAAGCTGTTTGATTTATAATTATTAGATTATTTTCAAATTTCACTTACCATAACTGCTCCTCAATTTGTGTGTTTCCCATTTGAATAGTCAGCGTATGAGGCGGCTGCTGCTTGCGCTGGGACCTACAGTATAGCCTTTAGCTTCAATTTTGATTATTCTCTAATCGGTTGCATATTATGTCGTGGATATATCCCTCGAATGCATACTGCAGTCCCTTTTGTCTTGCTCTCTCAGATTTTCACCTGTTCGCCAAAAATGACTAAATATCTCCTTGGGAATGTCTGACACCAGTGCATTCATACTGTAATAGACGTGCCAGTCGCAAAAGCTTGACAGGCGTAGCAACAGTAACTAAGGAGGGCGGGGCTTAGCGAAGGGTCAATTACTATGAACTTTAAACAACACACAGTTTCTACTAAATAAACTGAAATGATCTACATCTCAACACAGCTTTACACAACCAGCAGAAAGAGAGCAGTTGGAATAAAGACCAGTTATTTTTTTATATTTGTGTGTTATTGTTGATGTCTATAGATGTTTTGGCGCGTCTTCGATCCTCTACAGTTGGCGGCCGATGACGTCGTCAGCGCTCGCTCGCGCCTCTTCAGTCATTGAGTTTCAGTCGAG
This sequence comes from Leuciscus waleckii, assembly GCA_900092035.1. Taxonomy (NCBI): domain Eukaryota; kingdom Metazoa; phylum Chordata; class Actinopteri; order Cypriniformes; family Leuciscidae; genus Leuciscus; species Leuciscus waleckii. The sequence continues at coordinate 227,394 of FLSR01000695.1, forward strand.
TCGGGTGTAATGTCGAGTAAAATGCTCATGTGTGTCTTTTGTTACCTGATGAATGATGTCACCTTTTCCAGCCCTTTTTATCTCCAGAAACCTTTGTGTCGGGCCACAGCAGCAGCATGAGCTTTACTGGCTTCATGTTTTATACAAAACTGACCAAGATGCCCCCAGTCTCTCAGTCCTGCTTTGCTGAATCTGTCCTCCTTGGCATCAGTGTTAAAGTGGCGACAGGAATGGCAAAAAACAGCATCCATTGTGATACTGTACTCTAACCAAGTGTACCGGTCATACCACTTAGCAGAAAAATTCCTCCTCTTTCCACTGACTGTTTGTGTGACTGGAAAAGCACACAGTTTTGGCTGACATGCAGGCTCATCTGCTGCAGAAAGGTTGTAGGCTTAAGCTCTGAGATGGAAGCCATTACGGTGTCTTCTGATTCAACAGTTTTTTCCGTAGCCAGGAGTGCAGGAGGAGTCACATCTGTTGATGTTGGGCCCGGGGAGGGAGAAACATCCTCATCAGGTGTAACGTTAGGCCTTGTGTCCGGCTGTCCATCAAGCCGAGGTTTTTTGAAAACATCAAATATACATAAACAAACACTTAAAATAATACTATCAAATGACTTCACTTAATAAATTTACTTCTTATACATAAACAAAATAAAAGGAAGCGAAATAGTCTTTGGAGTTCCCCTGGAGCAGAAACATGAATGGTTGCGGCCCGATATTGGCCGGAACCATATACGTCCGATGTTTCTTTTGACGGTGCACCAGCTCACGGGACTCAGATGTATGTTGAAGATGACGGCTGGGAAACCACAGAAGAACCCCAGCCAGCAACATCAACTCCACACCGAACACTGGTTAACATCGCTCTATAAACTCACCTGTAGTTCAGTTCCTGGACTGCAATCTTGCAGTAGCTTGTCATTAGGTTACGCACTAACATCTTTTAATAATAATAATAATAATTCATTACATTTATATAGCGCTTTTCTCAGCACTCAAAGCGCTTTACATAGAAGGGGGATCTCCTCAACCACCACCAATGTGCAGCATCCACCTGGATGATGCGACGGCAGCCATATTGCGCCAGAACGCCCCACCACACACAGCTTACTGGTGGAGAGGAGACAGTGATGAAGCCAATCAGTATGGGGATGATAAGGAGGCCATGATGGACAGAGGCCACTGGGCAAATTTGGCCAGGATGCCGGGGTTACACCCCTACTCTTTCGAAAGACATCCTGGGATTTTTAATGACCACAGAGAGTCAGGACCTCGGTTTAACGTCTCATCCGAAGGACGGAGGCTGGCTATCAAGCTTTTAAGCTGGCTTTTAAGCTGGCTATCATTAAACCGCTTGTTAAAAAACCACAACTTGATCCTAAAGAATTAGTCAATTACAGGCCATGTCGAATCTACCCTTTCTGTCAAAGATACTAGAAAAGGTAGTACCTTCACAACTATGTTCCTTTTTAGAAAAAGTAATGATATCTGTGAGGATCTTCAGTCAGGATTTAGACCGTACCATAGTACCGAGACAGCTCTCATTAGAGTCACAAATTATTTGCTCTTATCATCCGATCGTGGTTGTATCTCTCTATTAGTGTTACTCGATCTTAGTGCTGCATTTGATACTATCGACCACAACATTCTTTTAAATAGACTCGAAAATTACGTTGGCATTAGTGGACTTGCATTAGCATGGTTTAAATCATACTTATCTGACCGTTATCAGTTTGTAGCAGTAAATGAAGAGATCACAAGTTCAGTATGGCGTACCACAAGGCTCAGTACTAGGACCGTTGCTGTTCACTCTGTACATGCTACCATTAGGAGATATCATTAGGAAGCATGGCATTAGTTTTCACTGTTATGCCGATGATTCTCAGTTCTATATTTCTTCACACCTTGACGAAACTTACCAATTCACAAAATTAACGGAATGCATAGCTGATATAAAAAAATTGGATGACTAGTAATTTCCTACTACTTAAGTCTGAAAAAACAGAGATTCTAATTATTGGACAAAAAAACGTCCTCACGTAATACCTGTCTGCTTCTCTCTATACCGTGACAAGTGGAGTAGTTCAAAAACAGGGTTTTATTGAACAGAGGCACGGAGTGGAACGCAGAGATGACTAATGAGTATATATTGAAGAATCTGAACTGGATAAGGAACGTAGCTGGATGATAATCTTGATCTCTTGTTTGTAGATGATGACTGTGGATACAGCGGATGGCAGATGGCTGGAGACAGAAGACGGATGACAGGAAGCGGGTGATCGGAGATGAAGCACTGAAGAGGAATCTTCGAGGTAGGTAACAACAGGTAAGTGGTAGAGGAGAGTTTGTGAGATCACGTTAGGATGAGACCAGACAAGGAGGTGAAGGGGAAGTGTCTCTTTATAGTGAGAGTAGGTGATGATGGCAGGTGCGGTGAACGAGTGTGCGGAGCGTGCTGATCTGGTGATCAGACAGTCGAAACAAATGTGTGTGCGCCTTTAGGCCTATATTATAATTTTTTTGTTGTTCTTTGAATTTGTCAATTATTTAAAATAAAATAAAATTTAAATCATTCATTATTTCATTATTACATAATGATTTAATTACTATAGGCTATATTTTAAAAAATAGAGTCGGCTCTTCAGATATGCGAGCCAGCTCCCGGCGACGTACACCTACAAGAGCCGGCTCTTAGATCCGGCTCATTCGTGAAGGACCCATCACTAGTGCAGAGTAGGCTGGTATTCAGTAAGAGCGGTCGTGAGTCAGTGTGTTTTCTGTAGTTTTTGTATTTCAATTTATCATCATCATTAGCCTGGCTAACGTCAGACCACTTTCCTTTGAGACGTGGTCTGGGAACCACATGTTCATTTTCTCGTATTTGAGGCGTGGTTTACGAATGCCCAGAGCCGTTTATTGGGCGCTACAAATGTCTATCAAATGCGCCTGTACGTAGCTCATAGCCAATCGTTTCAATTATACCAGATGACGTATGTAGAGCGGCAGAAATTCGACGAGGAAGAAGACGAAATAAACTTGCGTTCTAAACTACTTAGAACACTATCTAAGGCTGCATCGAAAGGTAACTTCGCGTCTGATGCCATGTTGGATCCATAGATATAAACAAACTGCTTCGGTGTGTCGCATAGACGTCGTCATCGTCTTGCTGCTCCCTCCCCGTTCTGTGATTGGTCCCCTTTCACAATATTTTCTTCAGATAACTCCAAATTTCTCCCACACACTGGACTTGATTTTTGATGACGTATTGTCGACAACTTTACAATCTCCACTAGCTATTCTTTTCTTCAACTCCTCAGCATCCATCTCGACGACTGCAAGCAGATCGCGCGCTCGGTTATGAGGAATTTTTAAAAGTGAAAGTAGCCTAGGTAACGTTATAGATCCTGGGAGGGCGTGGCGCGTCGGCACAAATAAACTGATGTGGATTTTAAATTATTTTATCAACTTGAAATACAGGCATTTTTTGTAGATGTGTTCCTAAAAATATGCATAATTTTTACATCTGTCATGTTGGATCCATAGATATAAACAAACTGCTTCGGTGTGTCGCATAGATGTCGTCATCGTCTTGCTGCTCCCTCCCCGTTCTGTGATTGGTTCCCTAGCTGAGGCGAAAATCTGGTCCATGGAATCCATGCTGACTAGCAGCGTGAATAAAATCGCGCTGCACTCAAGGCAGCATGGGCAAACCCAGGCTACATCATCATGATAAATTATTGTGTTTCTGGAGGTTGCAAAAACTCCAGCCTGTCAGGCAGCCTGCCACACCACGTGGGGTGGTGTGGCGCAATAGATAAGACACATCCTTTGGTGTGAGAGACCCGGGTTCGAATCCACTGTGAGACACCAATGTGTCCCTGAGCAAGACACTTAACCCCTGGTTGCTCCAGAGGCGTGCGACCTCTGACATATATAGCAATTGTAAGTCGCTTTGGATAAAAGCGTCAGCTAAATGAATAAATGTAAATGTAAATGTCAGGACATCGAGTCCACAGGTTTCCTAACAAGAAAAAGGATGGTGCTATTTTTCGTGCCTGGGTGCGGTTTGTGCAGGTGAAGAGACGCGATTTCTCTTCCGCATCTGCTTCGAAAAACGCGTTTTGTGTAGCGTTCACTTTAGATCGGAGGATTATCATCCCGGCGATATGAGGGAGTTCAACATGGGACCCGAAGCAAGAACCAAGTGAGACTCAGAGCTGGTGCGGTTCCTTCAGTGCACTTGTAACTTGTTTAAATATTCAAATCAATTATTTTGAGAAACCATGAGAAAAAGGTGAATAAAGACTGAGAGTTAATGTTTAGAAATTATTATTATGTTTTGAACTATGCTGTATAGCTGTGTTTTGTGGTGTGTTTGTTGTCAAACTCAAAAATTACTTTATTTTTAATTATTAAAAAATGGCATATTATTTTATATGAAAAAGTTAATAATTATATTTTATTGACAAAATATTTGAGTTTGTGTTTATTGTATATTTTTTGGATTAGATCAGATAACAATTTAATCTTTCACATGGTCATGTTACAATGAACCCCGCCACCTATGGGGCATGTTGTCACGTTTCACTTCCATTCTTTCGGGGTAAACCAAGAAAAAAAGTATACACTGTTTTAATGAAACAAAACCACATAATTGTACTAGACGTGTGAAATTAATTTCTCCCAAACTGAGAAAGTCAAAAAGCGTTAGGTTGTGCTCCTCATTCACTTTCATAGCTCTGTAATCTTACTGGATGACAACCAGTGACTCAATTGTGTCTGTTTTTATTTCTCATAAAGGTTTTATATTACTTAATACCCCCAAAACACATAACTGAGAACTTTATAACCTGTGAAAATGATCTTACACCACCTCACTAGTGCAGAACATCCATCATCCACTGGATGGCAACACAACCATGCTGGATAAATCCAGTCTCCCTTTGCTCGCTGAAAACACAAGAGAGGAAAAGCAGAAATCATGTCAGCTGGCTATTAATGCTTCTCTGAGATGATGGACGACGGAACATATGGAGTTTCATCTTTATCAAGTATAAGTTTGGCCTCCTGTTCTGTTCTGGCGTATGGGATTATTTCAAGCATTTATTGAAAGAGTTTTTCATCACAGAAGTCTCTGTCACAGCAGAAGATCCTGTTCTTTTTTGTACAGCATGGAAATGCATGTTTACCTCAAACAGGGAATCGTGGTTTTGCATGACGCACCGTTCAAAGGTTTGAGTTCAGTTAGATTTCGGTTAGATACTGTTTGAAGTCTGATCAGAAACAGTGTTCAGAACTGATCAGAAACTTCCACTTTTGATCAGTTTAATGAGTCCATAATGAATAAAAGTATTAATATGCGACCCCAAACTTTTGGATGAATATTTCTAGTGTTGTTCGACTCCACCAGGGAGTTGAAGTGATGTCTAACAAAACTGGTTTAAGAAAGTTGAATGATTACCCTGATCATTAACTATATTTACACAGTACCTCAAAGAAAACCAATGCATTATAATAACGGTGGTCTAAAAAGCCATTGCATTTCCATCGTTCATGCCCAACAAAACAGCAGGGTAATACTTTTTGGGAGCCACGTGTCAAATTTCACTAATAAGCAACAATTATTCTTCGGAGCACTATTTTTTTTTGCCAGCTGAACATGATACTTGCTTGTCCAGCAGAAAAAATGCTTTCCTGAAATCTTGGGAAGAGCAGTAGTCTCCGTGTGCCAGGATTTCCCGTCTGTTCCCTGACCTTGGTTTTCCTCCATCTCAATGCTTCACCAGTCCAGCTTTCCTGCCAATCTCTCATTCTGAATGTTTTTTTCATACAGAAGAAGAACTGAAGGCACTACTGACAGAGTGAATGTAGCGTTCTCTCCTGTTTAACTGCTGTGATGATTATTCTGGAGAACAGACGGCCATAGCAGATCCATCTGGAAGATTTCCTCAAAATCTGGATTAGTTTAGCAGGAGTGAGGATTCGGTCCTGGAAGCCTATTATTCAGTATTTCAGTAAGTTTAGTGTTACTATGTCTTTATTTATTATAACGCTTTGCCTCAAAAGGCATTTACCCATTGGAGTCGTATGGATTACTTTTATGATGGATGGATACTCTTTTTGGAGCTTAAAAAACTTGAGCATTACAAAGCTGGGAAGAGCCAGGTATTATTTAAAGGGGACCTATTATGCAAAATCCACTTTTATATTGTGTTTGAACATATTTATGTCTGCAGTGTGTGAACACAACCACTGTGGTAAACATCCATCCATTGTGTTTGTTCCATGACAAAAGTTATTCAGTCCAGAGCAGTGAGTGATTTTCAGTTTTTCTTTTGTTGTTGATTTATAATATTAACAGCAGTAGGTACTGTATATTATTAGTTTGAGCGCAATAAGACATGAAAGAGAACTTAGTGTAATACTCTGTGTTAGGCCCTCTGTTATTTTCAATATATATGATGCCACTTGGAAATATTATAAGGAAACATGGAATTAGTTTCCATTGTTATGCTGATGACACTCAAATATATATTTCATCACGGCCGGATGAAAACGCTAAATTTTCCAAATTGACAGAGTGTGTTAAAGATATAAAAGATTGGATGACCCGTAATTTTCTTTTATTAAATCCAGACAAGACAGAGGTAATACTTATCGGTTCAAAAAACCGCCCACAAAACCTCGCACAATACAACTTTAACATCATAGGATGTCCTGTTACTTTATCCTCTACAGTAAAAGACCTGGGTGTTATACTAGATTGCAACCTGTCTTTTGAAAATCATATTTCATATGTTACAAAAACAGCATTTTTCCACCTTAGAAACATTGCTAAGCTACGTAATATGCTATCAGTTTCTGATGCAGAAAAGTTAGTTCATGCATTCAGACCTCGAGACTGGATTACTGTAATGCTTTAATAGCTGGTTGTCCTGCATCCTCAATAAACAAGCTACAGTTAGTCCAAAATGCCGCCGCTAGAGTTCTTAGGAGATCAAGAAAATATGATCATATAACACCGATTTTATCATCACTGCATTGGTTACCTATAAAGTTCCGTATTAATTACAAGGTATTGCTACTGACATATAAAGCCCTAAACGGTTTAGCTCCAGTCTATTTAACGGATCTTCTATCCCCCTATAATCCATCGCGCTCTTTAAGATCACTAAATTCAAGGCTTTGGTCATACCTAGGATATCCAGAACCACCAAAGGAGGGAGAGCATTATCACATTTGGCTCCAAAACTCTGGAATAGTCTTCCTGATACTGTTCGTTGCTCAGACTCGCTCTCCCAGTTTAAAACTAGATTAAAGTCGCATCTCTTCAGCCAGGCATTCATATAATCCTACAGTTCAAACTACAATCCGGCCTCTAGCTCATAAATGCCAGAGGAGAACTGGCCCCCGACTGAGCCTGGGTTCTCCCAAGGTTTTTTTTTCTCCATTAGGTCACCTGATGGAGTTTTAGGACACCATTAGGTCACTTGATGAAGTTTTTCGGTTCCTTGCCACTGTTGCCTTTGGCTTGCTCAGTTGGGGATATTTTTGGGATCTGCTGTACCGTACATCCGCCTTGGCCGTACAGCAGACCCATTCTCCTAAATATTGCACAATGCACCTTTAATGCTCACGGGACGCTCCGTCTGACATCCAGCTCTCTGTGCGCGAGCTTTGGGTGTGTGTGCGCTCAGAAAACCATATATCAGAAGTTTAAACTCATGGCTTTAAATGCATGCTGATAATAATGATGATGAAGAACTGTAATGTCACGTGACCACCATAGAGATGATCATCAAAACCAAACAGATGTCCTCCGGTGTCCCTCTTCTGGAAAGGGGGTGGAGCAGCAGCTCATTTGCATTTAAAGATACATGCACGACGACATTTAGTACATTATGTAATCATTTCATGTTAACTATGAACTATTCCGTTAAGGAATAAGGAAAAGATTCTGAGAAAATGTTGTTTAGCGCCACATTATATAGGAGGTGTTCCCACACCTAATTTGCGCGCTTGAATGCCATTGGCCATTCCGGTGCAATGCGTTATTCCAATTCTAGGAGAAATGTTTCCCTTTAGTGTCATAGGATGATGCAACATCGAGAGACCAATAGAAAGGGAGTTTTCAACCGCAAAAACACATTATGTGTGAACCAGCTCTAAAAGTATCATAACATTAGTCCTTATGACTTATATCACAGATACACTATAACATTAGTCCTTATGACTTATATCACATGATACACTCCAAAAAAAAAAAAGATTTTTTGATGTTCTGTTAACAAAGATTATTGGAGTATGTTTTACAAAAAAAAATATTATTTCAGTCTAAAATCAGGTTTAATTCAATGTGTTACTTGTCATTATTTGTGAAATTTAATTGTTTCTTTAAGGAACAGCCTCAAATTTAAGTCTCAGCTTCATTACTGCTCAATCTCATTCATGCTTGCGAATAGGAAGATTTTGTATGAACAATACATTGAATTTCCATCTTTTCTAGTAACAAAACTATGAAAAGGCTTCAGAAGACATGAAAAAATAAAGAAATTTCACATAAACATTTTGATAAATAGACACAAGGCACATCTTATGATAAAAAAATGCAGTATTGTTGCGCATTTGACAAACTTTGACTTGGTTTGAAATGCAAAAGTCGAAAAGCTTCTGAAATGCTTTCCACCAAAACCCTCTGAGACACATGAAACAGAATATTTTAATAGAAAAATACATTTATTTATACAGGGGTTCACAAACCAGGAGACCTGAAAGAAAATGTGATGCTGGGAAAGGTCTATAAAAGGTTCAAACTGGAAAACTGATTTTCCCAGAAGACAGAATGACTCTTAAATAGTTGTGTGTGTAATTCACATAAGAGTGTGTTTATGTGCTGCTTAGTAGTTAGTCAAATGACGAAGTGTGAATCTATCAGGCCTAAAAAACAGGCAAACACCACGATATGATGCTGCAGGTGACGTGATCGTTATAGTCATGCTGTCGACGAAATCTTTATCGTTTTAGTTTATCGTCTTTGGTTTGAACGAGTCTTAACGCTGCTTAGTGAATAAGATGAGGACAATTAAAAAGTGCATAAAATGCAATAATCGTTTTCGCTAAGCCCCAGTTAGCAAGTCATATTTGAACTGCCATTACATAAGAATCTCGTTCGTTGCCGAGCGATGTACACATAGGCGTAATTTGCGGGTGGGGCGGGTGGGACATGTCCCCACCACTTTTTGCTGAGGTCGATATTGTCCCCACCACTTTGAAACATATAATACAAATAAATAAAACATCTCCTGTTAACTAGCAGAGAATTCATTTAGTTCGTTTGTTAAATAAGAGGCGATTTAGCGCTGAAATGTGTTGTATTTTAAATAAAGTGATCAAAGTACCCGTTGCCGCTACGATCAGTGGTGCGGATACTGTGTTCTCTTGTGGCTCGCACACAGTCTTCACTCGGACGCGCGCTTCAATCCGTTGTGGAGACTCTCTATTCGTTCCGGTGAAATTACAAAACAATATGCACACAAACGTGTCCCTGCCTGATATACAACCACTGATAAACATAATCGGTTTTGATGAGAAATGAAAAAAAACTATACAAGTGTGAATTATGGATTAGAACCCAGAACCTCTGACACTATCCGAGTGCGGATTAGAACCCAGAACCTCTGACACGCTTGGCAAAAGTTCCGCCACAGGCCCATTTAAATTCACGCTTAATTTTGTCGGATCTATGTATTTATTCACGTGAAAATTCTCACCACTAACAACATATATTAGACCTCATTAAACGACAAATTAAACCCAATGTACTATTTAAATCGACTGCTGAACATCGTAATGTTATTGTACATACATCTGATTTATGATTTAGCATTGAGTTAGCAATGTCCCACCCACTTTTTAAAACAAAGTTACGCCACTGGATGTACAACAAAAAAACAAACAAAAAATGGACGGCAAGAGCGTCAAGCCTCAGGTGAAGAAATCTTTCGAGATGGCTTCCACGAAATTAGGAGCTGACATCAGATCCCAATTGTGCAGAGGACTGTAAAAATGGAGAACGCCATGAGGCACAAACGATCGATCACCGCCGCCGCGAACTTCCATTCGTTACACACGTTCTCGTCCTCGTCCTGGTCGCGAAATCGTTTGGCGATATACCTCACTTCCTCTAGGATTTTGGCCAGTTCCAGTTCCAAAGCCCCACCCACGATGCCTCCACCGACTCCGCCCCTGATTCCAGCCCCGCCCCCTAGCGACGGCAGCGTCGACCCCGGCAACTGCACGTCTTCCTCAGTGGACGCCACGAGACGCCCCAGAGCACACCGTCGTGAGAAGCGTAATGGACGCCCTCCATCCCTCTGAAGCCGATGTACAGCATGTTCCCGCTGACGGACTGCAGCGCCCCCTGGCTGACCGACAGATCCACGCTCGACACGCTCCCACGCCGGGGATGTTTGTTGTGACACGCCAGACGGATCCGGTCCTCGCCGGGCCGGCGCATGCGGAGAAACCAAGCGCACCAGTTCAGGAGGAGAACGCGGGTCTAGACGAGAAAACACAAGCATGATCAGCCGCGTTTCTTTCCACCGAAATTACCCAGAACAACAGGGGCTTTCGCAGCATGTTCAGCACCCAAGTCCCACCCCTGAAAGTTCCTGAACTTTGAAAAAGTACTACCTCGCAAGCTGGGACTTTTGGAGGGGGAAATATTTACCCGGAGCTTCATCTAGACCCTGATTCCTGCGGTGGAAACACACCACAAAGTTCCTAGTTTCTGGGGAAAGTTCCTGCGGTGGAAACGCGACTAATGAAGTAACGATCTCATCCATGCAAATACTACTGTGTTTCGTGATTAGTTTGTTTGAGCACTATTTGCATAACTCAAAGATTCGCTGAGTCAATATGACTGAATCAATGCAGGTGACTCATCATAATGCTGTAGGGATTTCTGGAGGCGTACGCGGCTTTCCTCCTAATTGGTGCTTGAATATTCATTGTCATTCTACACAACGAAGGCCTGACAAATATTATTCAAGCAAAAATGAAATTAATATTTCATGTTGGCTAGGTTAAGAGTGTGCCTAGAAAACAAATTTGCATAAAGTTTTGTTTCCTAGTGTCCTGTCTCATGCATTTGGTATGAATCGATTCTGATTCGCGTCACACATCCTCTGTAGAATGAGGCGACCGGCGCTCGGAAAGACACTTTAACCTTCAACACTTTTAGCACAGAGTGAGAGAGACTGTTGTAACTTAACTTTTTTTATTTTTATATATATATATTAATAATGTATGGAATAAAAACAAAATACTAAGATAAAAAATAGGATAAATAATAAATGTGTAAATAAATAAACAACATTTATTTACTAAATGTATTTAAATAAATAAAATAATGATAATATAATAATATAAATATATTATATTAAATGTACTATAATAAAAATAAACAAATATTTTTTGTAACAAAAATTAAAAATACACACAATTAAAAATATAGCAATAATGTATTAAAAAAAAACAAGCAAACAAACAAATAAAAATGGGATAAATAAATCAATGCTTTAGTAATGTAAAGCTTTTGTAGCAAATTTTTTAAATGTATTACTAAAAATATATCAATAATGTATGAAACAAAGTACTAAATAAAAAGTGAAAAACAATATAATAAATAATAATAAATAAACAATAACCAAAATGTTAAATTAAATAAAAAAATAATAAAAACTGATAAATGAACAAACAAACAAATAAATAAATGCTTTGGTAATATAAAGCTTAAGTAGCAAAAATACACTCAAAAATTAAAATATATGAATAATGTATTAAGTAAGAAAATGAAATAAAAAGCTAAACAAACAAACAAACAAATACAAATATAAAAATAAAAATGGGATGGGATAATACAAAAATAAAAGCTTCAGTAATGTAAAGCTTTTGTAGAAAATTTTTAAAAACACAACAAATATATTAATAATGTATGAAATAAAATACAAAATAAAAAGTGAAACAAACAAGTAAATAACTTACTAATAAATAAATAATAAACAAAATAAAAAATTAAGTAAAAAATGTCAACTTAACAAACAAACAAATAAATAAATGTAGCAAAAAGTACTGAATGAACAGCACTCTCTTCCACTCTCATTACCCACAACTGAGGTGTCTTACATGCACAATTGAAAATATATTAATAAAGAAATAAAAACAAAACACAAAAAAGAGAGGGAAAATTAAACAAAACAAAAAATCAGTTTGAGATAGTGATGGAGAGCGTTTCTCTTACCCATCGTGGCATCTTGGCTCCGTCAGGATCGTGATAGTGATACTGCAACACCAGAACTGTAGCGATGACTGACAGACCCACAATCACCATGGTGGTCGCAAAATATGAGCTGAAACACACACACACACACACACACACACACACACTGAATCCACTACAATCCCTGCATGTAGATGATGCATTCATGAGATCTTCAGCGGTGTGTGTCTGAGCTGTGAGAAAACACACTGTGCCATTACAGAACGTCAAGCTTCAGTAAACCCAATCTAATCTGATCCCGAACCCTGGAGAATCTCTCAGTCCGGCACATTTCAATAAAAGAGTCACGGTAAAATGACTCCCTATCTGAACTGATTTGTCATAGTAGGTGAGGTGGAAATATTCAGTTAATAATAATAACTTCAATTTGCATCTGTGACTCACACAATTCCATCATGTGATGCTTGTTTTTTTGTCCTAAAAGTATCAAACTAATTTTATATCTTATTTTATTTGTATTTACTATTTACTTTTTTTATTTTGCAAGTTTTGCAACCCTGTTATAACTTGCATTCATAAGCAGATGCTTATAATCGAAAGCGACTTACAATAGGGGAAAATTCATATATCAAATATCAAAATGAATATATAGAATACAGATTTACCAGAAATAAAGTAAATAAGGATATCCAACATTTGATGCATTTAAAATTAGGTTATTTTTATGTGATGTTAATTTCATATTTATGGCTGTTATTGCTTTTGAAATAAAGTCGCATGACTCCATTAATGCAAAATGCCAACAGCATGAACATCACTAAAGTCAAACAGATTCTAGACAAGCTTGGTTAAAGAAACATTGAGATGGTCTTTTCTGTGAGGTTATTGGATGGGTTTTCCCTCTGTAACGGTGTGTTAGTGAACAGACAGATAACATGTCAGGGCCGTTTCCGGGTGAATGATTGCACTGGTTTCTAACAGGCCCGTTCGTGAATGATACACAACCATGATTGTGTGGCATCTCGATTTTCAGGGCCTCTAAAGAAACGTCCGTCATTTCTCTCCATCTGTGCCACTCATTACCATCTGTTTAAACGACACAAGCCCTGCCCCCTCGCTGTGATTGACAGCTCCACTCACCAATCAGAGCACTGAATCTGACGTGGCTGGCATGATCTCAGCCACCAGGAGCATGAAGACGGTGAGCGACAGCAACACTGTGATTCCTGTCATAAAACAGCAAAAACAGGACAGAAAAACACTTTAATATCTGCGATCATTGCATGCTCCTGCAAAACTATTCTATATTAACGCATATTAAATAAGTATTAATCGTACAAGTTAATTGTACGTTTCTGAATTTCTCTAGGCTAACTCTTAGCAGCCTGCAATTAGATTAATTAAAAATAATTTTGAAATTAGTTTAATGCAATTATTAGGAATCAATGTTCTAATATTATATTTAATTATACACAGTATAATGCTTTGTATATACACTCACCTAAAGGATTATTAGGAACACCATACTAATACTGTGTTTGACCCCCTTTCGCCTTCAGAACTGCCTTAATTCTATGTATAGGAACACCCTGGCAACCACCCATAAAACCCTAGCAAACCAACAGCAACACCCTGTCAACCTCCCATAACACATTAGCAATACCATGTCAACCCCCCTCCCAATAACACCCTAGTAACTGGATAGGAACACCCTGGCAACCACCCATAAAACCCTAGCAAACCAACAGCAACACCCTGTCAACCTCCCATAACACATTAGCAATACCATGTCAACCCCCCTCCCAATAACACCCTAGTAACTGGATAGGAACACCCTGGCAACCACCCATAAAACCCTAGCAAACCAACAGCAACACCCTGTCAACCTCCCATAACACATTAGCAATACCATGTCAACCCCCCTCCCAATAACACCCTAGTAACTGGATAGGAACACCCTGGCAACCACCCATAAAACCCTAGCAAACCAACAGCAACACCCTGTCAACCTCCCATAACACATTAGCAATACCATGTCAACCCCCCTCCCAATAACACCCTAGTAACTGGATAGGAACACCCTGGCAACCACCCATAAAACCCTAGCAAACCAACAGCAACACCCTGTCAACCTCCCATAACACCCTAGCAGCTGCATAGCAACACCCATTCAACCCCCATAACACCTTACAAACTGCCTAGCAACACCCTATCAACCCCCATAACACTCTAGCAGCCACATAGCAACAACCTGTCAACCACTAAAACACCTTAGCAACATCATAGCAACACCCTGTCAACCTCCATAACACCCAAGAAACTGCATAGCAACACCTAGGATTAAACAAACAAACCAAAATCAAACATAACAGAATCAAATACAAAACACTCAAAAAATAACCAAAATCAAACATAACAGAATCAAACAAAATCAAGGAATCAAACAGAACTGAATCAAACACAATCATAAACAACAAAATTTAAACACAAATGAATAAAACACAACAGAATCAAAGAGTCAAACACAACAGATTCTTTATTTATCGCTAAAGGATCGACTTTCTTTGAATGTTATCAATAAACTTACTACAGGAAACCATTTATTTATTTTTGGTCAGGTTTGGCTCTTTTTGATACGTTTTTGATACGTTTTCAGAAATATTGTTGTACGAGAACAGAAATGATCAGGATCAGCATCTGCAGATCAGAAGGTCTGTGTGACCTGACTGCTCTTCTACACATGTGAGGGAATTTATTCTCCCAAAGGTACTGTACGCATCACTTTCAATTACATGAAGGCCACGGCCCATTGGTCAGAGTTCCATCCAATCAGTAGCCTCGATCAGACCATCACTGACCTGGTGGAAACGGCACTGAAACCAGGACCACCAGCGAAACATCATACAAAGATATTTCTTACGATTACTGATCCAAGCCTGAGGATTATATAATGATGTCCCCATGTCTAATCTTCATGCATGTGCTTTATGAGGGCAGCTAATTATTTTTCTGATCATTTATTTTACGCAACACTGAAACTATGTAAAGTCTCTACAGCTTCCGGCGCTCATAATCTGCACAAATAATGTTCTGGAAGACAGAAATGTCATATACATATCAGGGCATCTTGTGAAATACTGACTATTTATTTACAGATTAATGATTTCACATGCAGTTATGAGGGAAATCTCTGCTTCATCTTTGTGTGCGTGTATGAAATTATGCATGACAGATGCTATTATGTAAAACTTGTTTGTTTCCATCCAGTGTTTCTGAACATCTGCCTCAAATCACACGTCTCACCTAAAACCAACTCCACCAAAAATGATTTTCATGAATTGGAATGAGACTAAATGAAAATTAGATATGTTGAAGTTGTAAGTAAAATAACTCAAACTTAAATAATGTAATCAAAACTAAATAGACATTTAGAAACTAATAAAAAGTACAAAATACAACAAAATTATTAAAACTGTAAAATTAAAATTTCTTTTATTTTAAGTTTAAGACCTAAAATGAGTAAAACACAACAAAATTATTAAAACTATATAACTAAAATCCAAATAAATCGTTTAGTTTAAGCCGAAGTAATACAATTACTAAAAGTAAAACTGAAATAAAAATGTATAAAAAAACAATTATACTTTAAAAGACTAATATATAAAAAAACAAAAAAACATTATTAAACTGTAAAACTATAATTAAAATATAATTTTTGTTTAGTTTAAGCTGAAATAATAAAATTATTCAAACCTAAACTTTTTTTTTAAAAACTAGTAAAAAAATTACAAAACAACCAAATTATTGAAACTATGAAAATGGAAAATATACTAAATTAAAACTAGTTAAATTTTTAATAAATACTATATTTATAATAACTGTTATAGACAGTGTACAATTATAATATCATGTGTCTTAGGGCATTTACCATGGTACAAGCATGGTATTTTTTGCATTGTGTTAGATTATACATAAATAACATGGTATATGATTATGTTAAAGATTCAGCATGACTGTGTGAAACTCACCAACCAGATCCCATTCCCCGTTGGCGATGTAGCCGGTGATGTCGGCCTCCAACATCTGCAGGTCCAGAGACCATCCGCCGTACGTCCACGAGCCGAACTTCAGATCGCAGCGCTGGACGTCGAACGGGAACCAGCGCACGTCGATGTAGCACGTGCTCTTAAAGATCCCTGAACAAGTCAAGTCAGCTTTATTTCAACACACAGCGATGCCACTGAAGAACCTTTCAGTCAAATTTCTTAAAAGAACCAGTTTTTTAAGGACACTTACCTTTCCTCAGGTCATTTTGACCCGAAACTCTTTTTTATTATTTTTTATATTTTTTATTTAGTGTTCATCAGAGGTGTCCAAGACACTAGGACTTTTGTTGCACTTGAATCATGAATACACACACACACACACATTTTTTTTTTTAAAGGATTCAAGGAGTTTTGTGGTTGAAATTTTAAAAAGTAACAAATCCTTCCCTCACGGGTCCATTTGACCCCCTTAGGAATGAATGGAATTTGAGGAATGCTTCAGTACACATAGAAAAACCTAAAAATGCTTAAAATTCAAGCTAAAAATGCTAAAACTATACCAAAAAATTATTTTATAATGTCTACATGTGTATCTGTATGCATACTGAAGCTAACTGACTTTAGGACCCAGCGGAACAGCTCATTTACTCCATTTAGAGCTAAAGGCCATCTCAAGTCATGAAATATCATGTTATATTATTATTTTTCCTCAAAAGGTCTGCAAAGACAACCAATGTAAGATATTTTGAGCTGAATTAAAAGGTTTATGCATGAAATTGTGAGTTATTTTGAACTTAAGTTAAAAGAATGTGAGGAATGTGCTTAAATTACTATTTATTTATTTATTGATCAAATCTAGTCATTTAAAGGTAAATAAAATAAAAAAGTAAATTGCATTAAAAAATGTAAAAAAAAAAATTATCAAAATGAAATAAAATAAGCTTTATGGACAAAAAAATTATCAAAATGAAATAAAATAAGCTTATGGACAAAAAAATTAAGTATAATTCATTGTGACCAGCGAGGGAAGGATGAGGGTTAAGATATCTAAAGAATCTTTTGTGGAATTGAAAGGTTCTATGAATATTCAAGGTTTTTCATGGTTCATCAATGCCAATAAAGAACTTTTATGTTTAGGAGCGTATGTTAATCGAAAGCATAGCCAAAAATAATTCCCCATATATCGGACGAAGACGAAAGACATCTCGTGAAGACATCATCCCTCTGAAGACAAACGCCTGTGAATCTAGTTTGTTCCTCATTACTTTTGATTCTGAAGGCCTTCCACACCCATTCTGTACTTTCAGGCTGAGACTCGTATGTGTGTGTATGTATTTGTATTGATTTCTGTCAGTGGACAGGTGGCTGCTTCCTCACAGTAATCGAGACGACACACTCTGAGCTGAAAGTGTGTGTTTTCCAGGTGACAGGTGAGTTAAGGTCACCCTGAACCCTGTTAAATCCACTAGGGATTAATGTCCCCGCCGCTGCCTTCGAATCACGTCACGCGGATCGTGTTTATGAGACGAGCGCACGTGAGCAGCGCAACAATGTGGCAGTGACCTCTGGGAAACTCAGGATTTACTTTGAGCCTTGGCTAGGATGATGAGAACAGGCTGGAGACGCGGCGCTGCGGATGGAAGCGGTTTAGCAGATTGACAGAAGTGAGTAGGTACATTTTTATAACCTATTAGACCGTTTAAATAAATAAAAAAAATTCAGATGAACTTTAGGTATTTTGGAACTATAAGTATTATTGGAACTTTAATTGGAACTTTTTTTTACATTTTATTGGAACTTTAATTTTTATTTTATTGGAACTTTTATTGTATTTTACTGGTATTTTGAAACTATGTATTTTGGAACTTTCTATATTTTGGAACTTTCTATATTTTGAAAATAGATATTTTGAAAATAGATATTTTGAAAATAGATATTTTGAAAATAGATATTTTGAAAATAGATATTTTGGAACTTTAGGTATTTTGGAACTATGTATTTTGGACTTTCTATATTTTGAAACCAGATATTTTGGAACTTTAGGTATTTTGAAACCATTTATTTTGGAACTTTAGGTATTTTGAAACCAGATATTTTGGAACTTTCTGTATTTTGAAACTTTCTGTATTTTGGAACTTTATGTATTTTGGAACTATACGTATTTTGGAACTATACGTATTTTGGAACTATACGTATTTTGGAACTATACGTATTTTGGAACTTTAGGTATTTTGAAACTATGTATTTTGGAACTTTAGATATTTTGGACTATGTGTTTTGGAACTTTGTGTATTTTGGAACTATGTATTTTGGAACTTTCTGTATTTTGAAACCAGATATTTTGGAACTTTAGGTATTTTGGAACTATGTATTTTGGAACTTTAGGTATTTTGGAACTATGTATTTTGAAACTTTAGGTATTTTGGAACTATGTATTGTGGAACTATTTTAAATAGATTTTTTAAATGTACATTCCCAGGAGGACTTGGAAAGCACGATAACTTAACACACCCACATGAAAACTTTATCTCATCATAACAGGCAGAAATGGTGAGTTTTGTCAGTATTTTACCTGGCGGCAGGTACTGGCAGTATCCAGAAGAGTTGATCAGCACGTTAGTGTGAAATGCGGCATCAAATCTCTCATCAGCACTGTTAGAAACCAAAGACAAAGAAGAGGCTCAGTTTTCTTTTGTGTCACGCTTTGATCACGACATCATTCCAGGGTTATTATCGTTTAAGCTCAGTTGAAGCTCAAAAATGAATTACTGGAAATAAATAAAAAATCTAAAACTGAATCAAAATAAATTACAGTATTTAAGAAAAAACATAAAACTAACAAAATGACAAAAGCATAACAAAATGACAAAAAATTTAACAAAAATTTTAAAGAAAACTGAAAATATAAAAAGCAAATTCAAAATATGTATAAAACCAAAATAACACGCATTATTCCCAGATATTCATTTGTGTTAATAAAATAAAATATGAATATTAATTGGAAAAACAAAATTAAAATTAAAAATGTTGCCTTGGCAATAAATTGAAATAAGTTTATGTTGAAACATTATAATGATTAAATAAAAATTAAAAAACTGAAATAAAAATAAATTAAACCTAATTACCTTTATAAAGATAAAACTAAAATAACACTGAATCATTCCCAGATATTCGTATTCCTAATCAAATAAATGATTGCACGTGTCCAAACTTTTGACGGGTCGTGCGGCGGATTGGAAGTGCATCACCTTGCAACTTTAGCAGGACAAACAGAACTATAAACCAGGAGCGGCGCGAGTCTGGAGTCAGCGAAGTAAATCACAGTTATTTAAGAAGCCACAAAACTGCCAAAGATGACAAAGTCACTGACGCCCGAGCGCAGCGATCAGAGAGAGAGAGAGAGAGAGAGAGAGAGAGAGATTCAGCCATGACAGCAATCAAAGGCCAAACCCCTCATTCACTGAATTCTGACAGAGATGAAGGGAACATGTGCAAGAAGAGACAAAAGCTGAGATCACATCTTCCACAGTGACATAAAACTATAATCAATGCGGTCTGATCATAAACACTGTACAGGAGGTAAACAAACCCAGCACTGACCAGCATTCTTCATATCTTCTCGTGTTCAGTGTCTTAGCTTGTGTTTAAACTGTGTAATCCAACCGGATGGACATTTACTAAACGATTAAAGTAACCATCAATCTTAACGTATATGTGAAGGTCAAAATAAATGAGAAGTGCTGAGAATTAAAAAAACGGGCAGGTAATTTTCTCAGTAAAGGTTGAGTGAGAAACACATCTCAGTCTTCACTGACTTCCCTTAAATCACTGTAATCAATGCATTCGGATACAGTCGGATTGGCTATCGCTCCCGAGTCCCGGATGGGACGGGAATTGACAGAAATCCAATAAAGATTTACACACTTTCCGATTTGATGATGCAACATTTGCACAGACTGAAATTATCATAGCTATTAAATAATATAATTATATCATAATTACATAGTCAACTGACCTGATCCACATTAAAGTTTAAAGATGTTTTTGCATACAATAATTAAAGAGGACCCATTATACCCTTTTAGTCTTGATGTTGTTGTTAGTCTCTACTAGAACAGGTTTTCCTGTTTGAATGTTGATTATTTTCCTCATATTCTCCATTGTTCCAGCTCCTCTCTTCCCAGTCTGTCAGTAACGCTGTTTAGTTCTGTCTCTATGAAGCCCCTCCTTCTGAAAAGCACACTGTGCTCTGATTGGTCGGCTGGAGCAGTGTGTTGTGATTGGTCGAGCGCTTTAAGTGTGTTTGGGAAATGTTTCAACACACTACTAACTAACTCAACCAGGCCCCGCCCCTTTATTCTGCGTATGAATTATTATAATGAGGAATATTGTGACGTGTTCGTTCCCGGAAGAAACTCAAGACTACAATGAGTTCAGGAATACTGACACTGATATAGAGAAGAACTTTTTCATGCTCAAACAGCAAACTACACACTAAAGAAAGATGAGCATGGGGAAAAAGCAGAATAGGTTCTTGGATTTCTTGGGAACCTGTGATGGGGTTTGGGATCGGGGGTTTGTCTCCCGTACCTGTTATACAGCAGGATATCCGGCCTCCAGATGAGGGAGTCAGGGAATCGAACCGTGCTGACGCCGGGATAATCGCTGGTGTTCCACTGCAGATAGTAGTCGCTCCAATACTACGAGACACACACATGAAGCTCCAGTACTAGCTAAAGTCAGACACATTTATTGCTTTAAAAATGAAATGTAATTTGATGGTTCTTCAGATTTAGTAGAATTTCGCTATATTTTATATAACTCACTTTAAAATACATGTTAAATCGAAATATGGACTTGATTTAAAAAATATAATAAATCAAAAAATTTATTTTGCTGCAGATAATACTTATTATTATTCATTCAATTTTTTGGGTTTTAATTTTTATAACAACGTCACAAAATGAAAAGTTTACACAATTATTACAGGTAGGCTTTTGTGTCAATACAGTGACATGACAATTACATTACATAATATTTTAAGTTGCTATGGTTAAACATATTACATAATATTATATTATATTATATAGGCTAATTTTTACATTATATTGATGCTCTTTGGTTAAATATACGATATTATATTATGTTTGGTTAAACACACTCGTTTACATTTTAAAATCAAATTATAAACACACATGACAAAAATTGCCCAGTTATATTATAATATTATTTATTACAGATATGTTCTTTTGAGTTGCTACATGGTTCACCACTTAATTTACATTTTACAATAAATGATGAACATAAATTAAATCCTTTATAGAAAAACACAACTAGTCTATTTAGCTGCAGATTATTAATTTACATTTAAAAGAAAGTAAAACTTTTTTTTTTTTTATGTTTGATAGATTTACAAAAAGATCCTTGGTGGGTCTTAGTGACAAGACAACAATTGCACACAGTGCTTCATTATAATGACGACACATCTTACCCCACTCTCTCTCGGTTAATATAAAAGTCGTTAAACTTCTCTGGGTCATGTGACGTCTGACATGAGAAATAAATGTGATTTCTGCTTTAATATCACATCTAATGAAATAACCCCTGTGTGCCGTGTGTCTTATTAAAGAGTCTCATGTGCAGTGGCTTTTGTCTTTGAAGGCATGCTGGGAAAAAACTGCAGTTATTTTGAGTAGATCTGGAAGAGAGCGAATGAATCGGGTTTTTTTGGAGAGCGTAGGGGCGTTTAATCCGGTTTCCTCAGCGTAACCCCAGCGATCGGCTTTAGTGCGTCTGTCGCTGCTCATCCAGACGTGAACCTCCTACACGCCACTCATCCGCTTATCTGAGACAGAAACACTGGAGGTTTACATCTACTGATGAAATGAAGAGTGGAGTTTGCATGAAAACACTAAATATGAGCAAAAGTGAGAGTGATACTTGCGTCTGATTGGTTCAGTCCCTACAATTATTTATTATATTCAATAGGAAAGACACAAAAGGCCCATAAAAAAGGACTTCTTTCCATTAATTCATAGGCGAACCATCTGTGAGTGAACATGCGTATCTCCAGGACACTGTGTGTATGATCAGTACTGTCTGTAGAGTGTCTTTGTATTGTACACTGTTTTATGTGTGTGCTTTATGATAGAAACACTTAGTTAATGTTACCTCATCTGTTTGAGTGACCACACACACACACACACACACACACACACACACTCTCTCTTTCTCTCTCTCTCTCTCTCTCTCTCTCTCACACACACACACACACACAC
>FLSR01000696.1:5219-22915 GCA_900092035.1 Leuciscus waleckii
TTAAACTTATCAATTTGATGGCGGATCCAGAAAGGTTCAAACGACAATCACCAGTGACAACTGGAGATTCACCCGTTGTAAAACGCGAAAGACTTCGGAGAAAAAAAGAGACTGCAACCGGCCCATTTGTATGAAAATACTTTAAACACATTATAGATATGCTTATAAAATCAAGAAAAAAGCATTTATAGCTGTATTTATAAACTGTTTGCCAATGCTTAGCTAATGAATAAAAGTGTGCAGTTATTACAAAGTGTTACCGACTATTCAATGCCAATAGCTCGTTAGTTAGCTAAACGAGAAGAGCATTTTGATAAATTAACTGTACAATGTATTCGTTCAGTTTTTGCTTAACCTGTTAGTGATGTCTTTATCAAATACTGTTTGAATAAATGCATGAAAACAAATTATTATGCCACCATTTTTTATATATATATATATATATAATCTCAACATTAAATTTGAATTATATTAAAGTTGAAAATCTTGGATTTTTCCTTTTAAACTTGGAAATAATATATAAGTAATTCATAAATTAAAAATGTAACAAAAAAAGTAAAAAAGCTAAGCCAAGTTGAAAATCTGGAATATGTTTTCATTCAAACTTTTTCATTTAAAGTCGAATTTTTAAAAAAAATATATATTAATAATTCATAAAAAAATATTCAAACTTTTTTCTTAAATAAAACTTAAGAACAAGTAGAAAATCTGGGATTTTTTAATGTAAACTTGAAATCAATATATAAATACCAAAATTAATAAATAACAAAAAAATTATAACAAAATGTAGAAATTCTTTTAAAAATGATAAGACCAAGTTGAACATTTCGGTTTTTTTTTTTACTTGACAACAATATATAAATAATACATTAATAAATCATTTTTAAAATAATAAAAAATTAACATTAATAATTCACACATACAGTATATATATATATATGACGTGCATTATGTCAAAAAAAACCCACAAATGATCTTTTATAAATGTAGACTGAGTGGCACAGCTGTCTTTTAAGTGATCACTGCTACTTACTGCCCCAGTGTGAGTTTGTCCTGAAGTACAGTACACACTGGTGTTATCGCGAGACTGGACCATTAACAACCTGCCTGACACACACACACACACACACACACACGCGCGCAGCGCAGAGTGTTTCATGCGCACCAGAGAGACTCGAGGAATAGACCCAGAGACTCCAACATCTGGACTCACACCATGAGCGCGCGCGGGTCCTTCTGATGACGCGACAGTGAGTATACATATATATTTATGAGTTTTAATATGGACTTTAATGCATTCAGTGTGAAACATTGTATCTGCGCGCGCGCGTTTGATCCGCGAGTTCCGCTGCCGCGCTTCACATCGGACGCTCACGGTGTGTGTTTAGTGAACGATCTGCGTATAAAGTGTGAATTAAACGATTAAAGAAGGAGAAAAGACGCGTAAAAGTTCCTCTGTCGTTTGTCTAATGCGCAACGCTCTTGTTCTAACGCTCGTTTTAAACAAAAGTGTCCCGTCATGAGCTTGTGCGTGCGTCAGAAACTTTAATATCAGCGCGACGCGTCTGTCTGTGGATATATCATGTTAATATCACAACGCGTTAAAGAGCGTAAAGTCAGAGAAGTTTGCGGTTTCTCAGATGAACATATGGCATAAAGACACAGCTGGAGATTTGAGGCTGATGTCAGAGCAGCTGACTCTACCAGATCACACACACACACACACACACACACACTTTCTCTCTCGATCTTCTGCTGCTCTGAACTCTTCTGTTCTCTTTCTGAATGTCGTGTTTTAGAGGTTGATCCGTGTTTTCCTGGTGTTTGGAGATGTGAGCTGCTGTTTGCGCATGTGGATGATTATTCTCATTCTCGGTTTGATGGAAAGCTCAACCTGAAGATCATCTGATATAGAAGAGGGTGAGCTGATGCTGTTTGTTGTAGTTTAACAACAGGTTGTGTTAGTTAGACTGTATTTGACAGCTGATATGCTGGAAGCACAACTTGCTTTTAATGTGTTCAGTGGGTTTTCTTTCACTGTTCGTCTGACATGCGTTTAAAACGCAGCTTGTGAATGTGAACACAACTTGTTTTAAACGCGGAATAATTCGACTTTTTATGTGTTGCATTTGAAGTGATTTGTTTTGTAGCCTGAAAAGGGTTGGTTTGCTGCAGGTTGGCTCCACTTTTTGTTTGTCTCAACTTGTTTTTAATGCATCATGGCTGAATATTTGGAATTTTTATGTGTTGCATTAGAAGTGATTTTCTTTGTAGACTGTTCATCTGACATGCATTAAAAACAGCTTGTTTTTAATTCATTTTTAATGCATTATGGCATTACTTCTGTCTGGCATCAGTGGCGCGTGTGTGTGTGTGAGAGAGAGAGAGAGAGAGAGAGAGAGAGAGAGGGTGAGAGAGGAAGAGTGTGTGTTGCATTTGAAGTGATTTTCTGTGCTTCAGATAAAAAGTTTTTTGTAGACTGAAAATGTTTTGTTTGTTTCAACTTGTTTTTAATGCATTATGGCATTACTGTCTGTCGTGTGTGTGTGTGTGTTTGTGAGTGAGTGAGTGTCTCTGTGAGAGTGTGTGTGTGTGTGTGTGTTGCATTAGAAGTGGTTTGTTAAATCATCTGGCTCAACTAACTGGTCTCCAACTGTTCCTTAGTGTGTGTGTGTGTGTGTGTGTGTGAGTGTGTCTGTGTGTCTGTGTGTGTGTGTGTGTGTGAGTGTGTGTGTGTCAGTGTGTGAGTGTGTGTTGCATTAGAAGTGATTTTCAGCGCTTGAGATAAAGTTTGCTGTCGACTGAAAATGCGTGTCCACTTTTGTTTGTCTCCAGCGGCCCGTCGTTAAGTCTGCACGTTATGAATGGCTGCCCAGCGTTTATTTAACATCCAGTTTTTCCTGTTTTCCGGCAGGTTCCCGGCATAAGAATGGAGTTCCCAGAGCATAGCCGGCAGTTGCTTGCGTGCCTGAGTCAGCAGAGACAGCAAGGGTTCCTCTGCGACTGCACCGTTCTGGTGGGACCGGCCCGGTTTAAAGCGCACAGGTCCGTCCTGGCCTCGTGCAGCATGTTCTTCCACCTCTTCTACCGGGATCAGCCGGAAAAATGGGACCTCGTGCACTTAAACAGCGACATCGTGACGGCGCCGGCTTTCGGTTTGCTTCTTGAATTCATGTATGAAGGAAAGCTTGCGTTGGGAAATCTTCCCGTCGAGGACGTCCTAGCCGCCGCCAGCTATCTACACATGTACGACATCGTGAAGGTGTGTAAGGGAAAACTGAAGGATAAGGAGATGTGCGAAGGGATCGGGCAGAAGGCGAACGGTCACCCGGATCTTGTAAGTGTCAATTATGTGTCAGCAGAGGCCGAGGTTTGTGTCCGAACAGCTGGAAAGACAAAAGCGGATGTCAGGAGTTCCCAAAGGTCGGATGACACGGATTGCGCGCTGGATTTGTCTTTCAAGCCTCTCCGAGACGACGCGTGTGTTTCGGGACAGCTGGCCCTCGACAGCCAGCAGCAGGACACCGAGACACTTGTTAAAGATGAACATGACTTGCTGTCAGAGCAGGAGGACGGTGATCCGGAGAGCCCGGAGAGCCAGCGCTTTGGGAATAATGCCAGGAGTTCAGTGGTGACAGGGTTCGCTGAACTCTTCCCGGGAAACAAGTCCGGTTTGCTCCCTGCGGACGACGAGCTGATGGACGAGGGATTGCGTGTGCGTTCGGAGCGCCAACTCGGAGACAGCGAAGGCGAAGATGAGGACGATCTCGGTTTCGGATATCTCCACGTCCAGCGGGATTCTTCTCCCGACGGGAGGCCAGCAAGTGTGTGTGTGTCCGTTGTGCAGTAAGGTTTTCCCCAGCCCACACGTGCTTCAGATGCACCTCAGCGCTCACTTCCGGGAGAAGGACGGCGTTCGCTCCAAACTCTCTCCCGACGGATCCGTTCCCACGTGCGGTCAGTGCGGGAAGACCTTCTCCTGCATGTACACACTCAAACGACACGAGCGCACACACTCCGGGGAGAAGCCGTACACATGCGGACAGTGTGGGAAGAGTTTCCAGTACTCGCACAACCTGAGTCGGCACGCCGTGGTTCACACTCGCGAGAAACCGCACGCGTGCAAGTGGTGTGAGAGACGCTTCACCCAGTCTGGAGATCTGTACCGGCACATACGCAAGTTCCACTGCGGACTCGTCAAAACACTGGCCATCGGATGAAGGAAGCTCGCTTGTGAAGCAAGCTATGATAATAATATAATAATAATAATAATATAACATCCGGTGTTTTGCAATCGGCAGAAATTTGTTTATTGACACAATTGTGTCTCCGGCAATCAACCATTTGATGCACTTGGGACTTTGACACTCACCATATATAAATACACATGCATATGTATATGTGTGTGTTGGTGTGTGTTTGTGTGTGTGTGTGAACATGCAACGCACTGATAAAATGGTTATGCAGCTCCGTCCAGAAGATTTGATTTCATATCTGCTGTAATTGATCACATATTACTTGACCATTATTGAGTTTTGAAGATGTACTGTATGGTTGATGATTTCATTCATTTGTGCGTAATCACACACACACACACACACACACACGCACACACACACTCCCTCCCTCACACACTCCCTCATTCACACCCTTACACAAACACAAATAAACAAACAGACACACTCTCTCACACTCACTCACTCACACACACACACACACACTCTTACACACTCACACACAAACACATAAAAACACACACACTCTCACACACACTCACACACACTCACTCACCTCCACACACACACACACACACACACACACACACTCACACACACAATAACTGAAGTACAGGTTCGAGTTGTTCTGTCTCCTGAAGGGCTTCGTTACTGAAAGTTCTGCACTTGCCAACATTTAAAGAGACATTTCTTTGCCTTTTAAAGCTACTGTCGTCATATCTCTCTGATAACCGCACACGTTCAGCTGTGTGTTCATAGAGAAGACGTGCACATCTGAACCGACCCTCATCAGATCCCAGTGTCTCGATGGCGGGATCGGAGTTTATACTAATATCTGAAGAACATTGATTCTCTGTTTCACTAACATCTACTTTTCTTTGTTTTATATGTTCTATCTCTCTCTATCTCTCTGCAAACAGACATATGATGTTGAACCACTGCTGACCGCCCGTGTTTTCCTGACTTTGAACGGTTCAACAGGACAGAATGTTTATAACAATAACTAGCACTAAAAAAAAAATCCACGTTCTGCTGTCGGTCCTGATAAACTTGATTAGTTATTATTTATTAGTGTGTTTTTGGTTCAGGGTTTTTGCTCTAGACTTGACATTTAAAGCGTAGAAACGTGATTATGCTGATATTTTGCTCTCTAAATATCGGGATCATCGATCGGAACCTGACTCGTCATCGCAAACGAAAAGCTTATCGAATGAAGTCTGACTATCAAGCACTTCTGTGATAGACACAACACTCATATACTGTAGGCTGCTATTTCTAACTGTATATTTATTGTAAATATGTATTTTATTTATCACATTTGGCTTAGAGTGTAGAATGACTGAGCTCTCGGCAAGGACAGTCTTCCAGTTGTGGCCGAGATTAAAATCGCTGTCGTTTCTGTTGGTTCACAAGCACAAACATCCGCAAGTCCTGAAGACTAATATTAATAATCTACCTGAAAAACACACAATAATGAGGCCGTCCCCCTTATGAAGCACACCTGTGTCTCATTCTGTCGAGGGACGCGCTTCACTTCTTCATCTCTTAGCATTTAACTGCACAAATCTATTTCTGTTGTTTTGTTTTCAGTTGTGCAAAAATAATATCATGTAAAATCAAGTTTGTGGGCAAGTAAAGCTGGTTATTTATAGTTGATTTGTGGATTTCAGTGAAAATCTTTTCTTTATTTGATGTATTTACATGATCACAACTATGACAAGATTCACTTTTTCTAGTGTTCAAAGCAACATTCAGCCAATATATGGATGCAATAATGAACTGGTCATCACGGACCGGAAGAAGAGAGAAGGATTTCCGCATGACTTTACTGTCAGATATGCCGGCTGTATATGTACATTAAAACTGGATTATTGTCTTCTAAGGTTCAGACTGTGAAATTGTATAATCATAAGTAATATTTATTGGTTTGTTTCTTGTGCAAAATGTTACAGTATCTGAGAATTTTGACTTGTAAAATGAAAGATGATACTAAGTTGAGACTTTTTAATAGACTTTGTAGAAGTGCCATTAGATGTAATATAATTTTTTGATAAACAAAAAACATATTTTATAGGAAACAAAAGCTTGATTGTAAGTCTTTTAGTGAATGTAGATGACAATCTGTTGGATTTGATTTTGCTTGGAATTCTTTGGTAATTTATTTTGATTCTTTGTTTGTTTGTGTGCGCTTGCTATTTTTTCTTTTTCTTTCATTGTTTCTTTCTTTCTTTGTTTCTTCTTCAGACACATTTGACTTTTCTGCCCGTTTGTTTGTGCTGTGAAAATGTGACAATCTTTATCTAGATCTTTATTTAGATTAAGTATAGATTAAACATCATTTTCTGTGGAATTATTGTGTTGGTCTTTTTTTTTTTTTTTTTTTTAATTGTGCTTTTAATTGGTCACATGCATGGGAATCAGGGATGAATGAATGACCTCAAATATATTTCCAAGGAGTTTCACGTCAGTCGTCTGTCGGTGTGGATGTGTGTACAGAAAACAATGCGGCTTCTCCTGAATACCGATGATGTGGAAGGGGAGGGAATAACACACACACACACACACACACACACACACACACTACCAGATATGAAGCAGGTGCAGTGCAAAGTGAACCTGCAACTTTACTCAGTTTTTCCTGTTTGTCTTCCTCGTTCAGCGTTTCCTAAACGAAAGAACGCCTCTTTCACTGGACGCTCATTTGCATTCCGAGCAAACAAACAATTCACGCAGGAGCAGGAAAAGAAATGCGTGGCTAATTCGGAATCTCAAAAGCCAATTCACTGGTCATTTTCTTAGCGAGTGAGACCCTAATTATTCTCCGAGCGCACATGTAAAGACATCCAGCTGCTCTGCGGTGTGATTCCCATGGCCTCCCCCATCGAGACCACACGCTCCGGGGGAACGACCCCCATCAAACCCCGGATCTTTTGTCTGTGGTTTGTAGTTCAGTGTGTCTATTGTCCGGTTCCAGCTCTCGAGTTCTGGCCTGAAGCTCAGCGAACCGCTGTATACCCGGTTAAAGGGAATGGCGTGTAAATAAGGGTGTGTGTGTGTGTGTGTGGTGTGAGGCGCGTCTGGAAATCTAGGATTTAAACTGGAGGCCCGGAGGATTGCGGTTTAATCTACTAACATTTCACCTGGAGATCAGTCTTACCATTAGGAAACTGGTGGTGGTTTCTGATGGGTCGGACAGCAATGAAAAAACTACAGTAAATGGAAATAATAAAATATGTTGTCTTCATTCTCGTTACCATTCAAACATGAACACAAATCAGGATAATACTGTGCTCTCACTTTTTTTCCATTAATGACATATTTATGTGCTAAATGAGCTACTGTAAAAAATCTTAGCAACAACCCAGCAACACCTCATCAATCACTCAGAACAACTATGAAATGCATTCTTGTATTAAAGGCACTCTATGCAAGATTTGTACCTTAATATATATGAATAGTGTGCCTTTAACAAGCTAATAATGCTCACAACTCATAGGCACCTACCTAGCAAAACCAAGCTATTAATGCTCAGAACACAACAGCAACCTAGCAACACCTTAGCAACCACTCAGAACACCATAACAACCAGCCAGCAACGCCTTAACAATCACTCAGAACAGCTAGAAAAAGCATTATTGTATCAACATGCTAATAATGCTCACAACACATGAGCAACCACCTAGCAACACCTTAGTAACCACTCAGAATACCTTAGCAACCACTTAGAACACCCTAGAAAACCCCAGCAACCACTCAGTGCAGCATGAACATGCATTCATGTTTCAACGAGCTAAACATACCCACATTACTTGAGCAACCACCTAGCAACACCTTATCAACCACTCAGAACTCCCTAGAAACCCCCTAACAACACCTTAGTAATCACTCAGAACAGCTGTGAAATGCATTCTCGTATCAACAGGCTAATAATGAACAACACATGTTGCCACCTGGCAACACCTTAGCAACCACTCAGAACACCTTAGCAACCACTTGGAACACCATATAAACCCCCTAGCAACACCCTAGCTATGACTCAGAACAGCTAAGAAATACATTCTTATATCAACAAGCTAATAATGCTCCAACACTGGGCAACCACCTAGCAACACCTTAGCAACCACTCAGAACACCTTAGCAACCACTTGGAACACCATATAAACCCCCTAGCAACACCCTAGCTATGACTCAGAACAGCTAAGAAATACATTCTTATATCAACAAGCTAATAATGCTCACAACACTTGGGCAACCACCTAGCAACACCTTAGCAACCACTTAGCAACCACTAAGAACACCCTAGCAACCCCCAGCAACTAAAATCAGGCTAGAATATGTTTCCAGTCAAATTTTGGCAAAATTCAATCAATATTTTTTCTAGATGATATTAGATATCGGTTTACTTGTGAGTTTGTGTGGGGAAATGTATAAAATGAATGAATGTTCTAAAAATAAAATATTTAGTATGTCACATCATTTTGCACATTGTTTTAATTTCTGTTGATTATAAGGACATTTAATTTTCTGCCATAAATGATTGTGCTGTCCATTTAAAATCTGCATCCTTGAGCATGAAACAGCTGAAGGACTGGACCAGACAGCTAGCAAATGAGAAACAAGCACGCCATGACTAGTTGTACTCTTTGATGAGCGCGCTGTCGTCTCTTTGACTTAATTAGATGTGTGTTTTGCCCTCGCTTATCAAAAAGCTTCATGTAATTTCCATTTCACCACAGCTAGCACATTTGCATGTATTCCCCAGACGACAGGAAGTCTTTGTAGGAGAAGTGAAGTTGAAAACTTGGATGTCTTCACCTCGCAAGGCCAGCGGTGGGAGACCTTGACCTCTGAACGCACGGCCAGGGACATCTGGTGCCTGGCCATGTTTATTTATTTATTTACCTCATAACAAAAGACAGGTGGTCACACTTGAAAAGGAGCGATGCAGCCTCACACACACACACACACACACACACACACACATGCACAGAAAACAGGAATTCGAGCAACGCTCTGTCAGAGACGAGACCTTTGTGTCTTATATAATTAACTTCAAGTCGATATATCCTCAATGTCACCTTATTAGCACTGTGAGGTCATACAGTGCGGTATGAATGCTCATACTATGATACTTTGATAAATAGGCTACCATGGTATTGTATTCATGCACTAATGCATTTCCAAGGTATTTTACAAAATAGCACTATCAAAATATGAGATAAAAATCATGATAATACAGTACATATCAGTATGGCGCTTCTATGTGCTGAATGAGCCATTGTAAATAAAACAACTTATTAACCAATTAGAACACCCTAGCAACACCATAACAACCACTCAGAACAGCTATAAAACACGTTTATTATATTCATGCAACATTGTACATATTATATTTCAAAGAACAGCATGTAGTCCATGCTTAAAAATCATGTTAATACCAGTGTACCAAACCTTTATGTTGTGTCAAAAAGCTGAAAAGGCTCACAACACCTTAGAAACCACTCAGAACACCCTAGCAACACCCTAGCAACCACTCGGAACCCCCAAGCAACCAGTAAGAACAGCTAGAAAACACATATGATTATTATACTCATGCACCATCATAAACAAAGTATTTATTTATAGCAACTATAAAAAAAATACTCAGAACAATAAAAGCAACCACCCAGCAACACCCTAGCAACCGCCCAGAACAGCTAGAAAACACATCTGATTATTATATTCATGCACAATCATACAAAATATTTCAAAGAACAGTATGTAGACCTAACATGGTACCATGCCTAAAAATGATGTTAATACCACTGTACCTTTTGGTACTTTTTTGTTTGTATATCCTCCCTATCCAACAAAAACACCTTAACCCACAATCACCCTAGCATCCACTCAGAACAGCTAGATGAGACATTCTTGTATCAAAAATCTAATAATGCTCACAACACATGAACAACCACCTAGCAACACCTTAGCAACTACTCAGAACACCTTAGGAATGAACCAGCCACGCCTTAACAACCACTCAGAACACCTTAGCAACCACCCAGCAATGACTTAAGAATCACTCAGAACAGCTGGAAAATGCATTCTTGCATCAACAAGCTAATACTGCTCAGAACACATGAACAGAACCTAGCAAACCTTAGCAACCACTCAGAACACCATAACAACCACCCAGTAACACCTTAACAATCACTCAGAACAGCTAGAAAATGCATTCTTGTATCAAAAAGCTAATAATGCTCAGAAGACATGAGCAACCACCTAGCAACACCTTAGCAACCACTCAGAGCACCCTAACAATCACTCAGAACAGCTAGAAAATGCATTCTTGTATCAAAAAGCTAATAATGCTCCGAACACATCACATGAAAAGCAACCTATCAACACCTTAGCAACCTCTGAACATCTTAGCAACCACCCAGCAATGACTTAACAATCGTTCAGAACAGCTGGAAAATGCATTCTTGTATCAACAAGCTAATACTGCTCTGAACACATGAACAGCAACCTAGCAACACCTTAGCAACCACTCAGAGCACCCTACAATCACTCAGAACACCTTAGCAACCACTCAGAGCACCCTACAATCACTCAGAACACCTTAGCAACCATTCAGAACAGAAAGAAAACACATTCTTATATCAACTAGCTATAAATGCACAAGTTTTTTTTTAGCAACTAACCAGAACACCTTTGAATCATAGTGGATAATTACACATGGCGAACTTTGACTATTAAGACTTGTGAATATGGTAGAGTTTTCAAAACTTGCACTGTGAAAACTATTACAAAGTTTGTATTCTCGAGCCACCAAACACCGTTGTCGTGCAAATGAACGGCCAGGACGCATTAAAGGTTTTCTGTTTCCAGTTGGAACGGTGTCGTGTTAGCGGCCCCTAAGTTAATAACTAATGATCTCTGCAATGGAAGTGAATCAATCAAAACTAACTTTATCTGGACAATAACTTTATTCTAGATCTGCTGTAAAGCCAAAAGCTCCTTTAATTTCTTATTATCACTGTAAAGCTGCTTTGAAACACTCTATATTGTTAAAAGTGCAGTATAAATGAAGGTGACTTGACTAGAGCGTAAGACGATGGAGGAGCAGCCGAACACAGCTGTCACCCCTTCACCACACACACACACACCACACAGGCGATTTATAGCGAGGCATCAGCGAGGCAGGCCTGTGTCTCACTGTCTCTCTGAGCACAGCTGTTCCCGGACTCAGAGCCACACGCCTGGACTTAAGCCGGTCCAGGAGTCAGCAGGGCCCGTCAGGCTTTCGGGTCCCTGGCATGTGGCGCAGAGAAAGAGGAGCCGCCTCGGAAGCCACGGCCCTGACCTTTTACAGTAAAACACTCCTGATGAAAGTCTGGACAGCTGCAGAGAAGCTGCAGACAAAAGAACATGTAGAGGAACATCTGACTGCTTTCTCCACAGCAGGACCTCCATATCATGATCTGTGTTAGAAGATCATGCCATCATTTACACACCTTCATGTCTAAAATTACAGCATAATACTGTAAAGCAATTTACAGTTAAGTGTTGTATGTGAAATACAGTAATTTGTAGTTTTTTTACAGTAACTTTGAAATCAAGCTTGTAGTTTATTTTACAGCAATATTTGATCATTTCACTAAAGAACGTTCAGTAAAACGCTCCTGATGAAAGTCTGGACAGTTGCAGAAAAGGAACAGACAAAAGAACATGTACACTGTAAAAAAAAGTACCGTAGAATTTACAGGAATTTACTGGCAAAAAAGTTGCCAATAAAGTCCTGTAAAAATGTTAATTGCTGTAAAATTGATTACAGTATAATAGTGTAAAGCATTTTACAGTTAATTGTTGTATGTGAAATACAGTAATTTGTAGGTTTTTTTTACAGTAACTTTGAAATTAAGCTTGTAGTTTATTTTACAGCAATATTTTGTAATTTCTCTAAAGTACAGTATTTAGCAAAAAAGTTGCCAATAAAATGCTGTTAATACATTTTACAGCAATTATTTAGTAATTTCACTAAAGAAGGTTCAGTAAACACTACTGATGAATGTAGAGGAACATCTGACTGCTTTATCATGATCTGTATTAGAAGATCATGTCATCATTTCCTCACCTTCATGTCTTTCATCTGCGGGACACTGGAGGAGATGCTCTGAAGACTCTTCCCACAATTATGAGTTTTCAAGCTTCAAAAAGGATGTAAAAGTATCATAAGAGCAGTCCATTCAACTAGTAAGCAATATTTCAGGTCTTCTGACGAAGTTTTACTTTCTGTAAAAAACAGACCCATATTTGGATCATTATTCAGAGATCTGTCTTATTACAGACAGGTGTGTTTGATTCGGGTCAATCGCTGATAGAAGATCTGCATGTTTAATAGAGAATTTAAAGAAATACTTTATTTAAATATTCATAAAAAGAACATGTATGAGAGGAAATATTTTGTCATATGTGCAGTAAAGACTTCATATACAGTATTACATTTTTTTTTATGTTTGTGTGTGGGGGGGGGGGGCAAATTGTTGAAAGAAATTCAGCAAGGATGCATTAAATTGATCAAGTGACAGTAAAAACATTTAAATGTTACAAGATACCATTTCAAATAATTGCTGTCAAATAATCCTGAAAAATAGCAGCAAAACTGTATAACATTGATAATCAAATGTTTCTTGAGCATCAAATCTTTTTAGATTTTCAGAATTTGATCACAGGAATAAAGTACACTACTATATATTCACATAGAAGTCACTTTAAAGTTTAGCATCTCACAATACTGTATTTTTTATCATATAAAATCAGCCTTGGTGAGAAGAGACTTTTCAAAAACTCTTAAACCATAACACAAATGTCTAAAGCACCATGGTTACACTAGTTATTTCTCTCAGAAGAACCAAGTTGCTTCAACTCAAAATTACTACGAACAATGAAAGTATTCTTGAGGGTTCAGGGTCCGAGCTTAAAGTTTTCGATTCTTTTTAAAGTTTCCAAAGGCAAATTAATTGTTACATTTTAAACAACTCTTGAAAACTCCCCATTTCATGCTGAAAGAAAAAGCATCACAAAGCAGATTTAGCGAAGTTTTGCTGGAGAATATTCAGAATCACTAGTGAATTATATTGAGCTGCTGCCCTCTAGTGACCGACACGTGACAGCACTACTAATGTTCATAATGATGCACTCATAATACTTTCACTGCATACAGAAAACATTCTGCTTTGTATAAAAAAATAATTTAAACTACACACAAGAATTATGAAAGCATCAACATCAAGTATTTATTTCAATAAGTATGTACACAAGGGAAAGAGCAAGAAACAATGCAAGCATATATAAAATAGTAATCTCATTTACATTTAATTGATAATGCATTAAAAATAATCTCAGAATGTGTCCATCAGTTGAGCTTCTCCATCAGGAGGAACATCCACAGCAGAGGATCCGCTCATAGCGCTCGCTGTAACTGTGGAGAGAGAGAGAGAACGGGTGAGACACAGACCCGGATCATTCAGGAAACCAGAATCAGGAGTGTTTCCCGACACCATACATTGACTATATATTGACTGTAAGGCACAACTAAACAGTCGTAGTGTGATAACTCCTTATCAGTGCAACAATTCAGAAGGGTGGGAACGAAGCACAAGAGAATTAATCGACAAATATACATAAAATATACCAAATTTAATTGGAAAATGGCCTTCAAGACTTTAATACTTTTTAATGGCCTTAATTTTCTCTAAATTGATTTATCAACTTTTAATACCTTAAGACCCCACGGACACCCTGTACTATAGTACACCGTTGAAGAGATCAACTCTAGTCACGACTGTTTCCCGAAACCGTACTGTTGCAAATTGGTCGTTCAACCGCGTTGGTTTATGATGTGGTGGAGTAATAACTACTTTTAATGAGTCTGTTTCACACACACACACACACACACACACACACACACACACACTCACTGATATCCAGAGCACAGTCTCAGCATCAAACCTCCAGAGAAGCGCAGTGTGTTCACACAGAATAACGAAGAGACACTAGACACACACAGAGAGCCTGAGGAACATGTTATTTCTCAGAGGTCGCTCTTTCAAAGCTCAGGAGGGTTTGAGTTCTGCTTCATTGAGGTGTCACTTCATCTGATGTTTCTCCTGAAATTCCAAAAATGGAACATGTGTACAGTATGAGTAAGATGGATGTTGTTAATGTAGATGAGATAAATCCAAAATTATATTTAAAAAAATTTAAATTATAAACAATATTTATGGCCACAATGATAACTACATACAACTCGCAACATGGGGGTCATGTGACAGCAACATAACATGACATGATACCATAACAAAATAACATTACATGACATAACATCAACATAACATTAACATAACATGATATAACAATATAACAGAACATAACAACATAACAATACACTAAATAAAATTACATGACATGACATAACAGAACATGACATAATATAACAGAACATAAGAACATAACACAATAAAATAAAATAACATAACATGAAATGACAACAACATAACATGACATAACAACATAACGTAACAACATAAAAAAGTAACGTAACGTAACAACATAATATAACAGCACAACACAATAAAATCACATGACATGACATAACATAAAGTAACAAAACATTACATGACATAACATAATATAACATGAAATATAACAACTACCGTTTGAAATGTTTAGCATCTTATATTACATTCTGTTTCACATGCTATTTACAACCAACTGTGTGTGAAAGGCAGAACACAGCAGAACTGTGTTTAGTAGTGTGAGTTAATCACATTCTGAACCGTCAAAAACACAAAAGCAGACGGAGGAGGAAGATCGAGAGAAAAGAAAGAGGAAACTCTCAGCTCACACAGTTTCTGGGTCAGCGATGCAGCGTTGCATACAGATACACGTGGAGGAGTTGTGATTCCAGGAGAGGAGTGTGTGATTCCAGGATAGGAGTGTGTGATTCCAGGAGAGGAGTGTGTGATTCCAGGAGAGGAGTGTGTGATTCCAGGAGAGGAGTGTGTGATTCCAGGATAGGAGTGTGTGATTCGAGGAGAGGAGTGTGTGATTCCAGGAGAGGAGTGTGTGATTCCAGGAGAGGAGTGTGTGATTCCAGGAGAGGAGTGTGTGATTCCAGGAGAGGAGTGTGTGATTCCAGGAGAGGAGTGTGTGATTCCAGGAGAGGAGTGTGTGATTCCAGGAGAGGAGTGTGTGATTCCAGGAGAGGAGTGTGTGATTCCAGGAGAGGAGTGTGTGATTCCAGGAGAGGAGTGTGTGATTCCAGGAGAGGAGTGTGTGATTCCAGGAGAGGAGTGTGTGATTCCAGGAGAGGAGTGTGTGATTCCAGGAGAGGAGTGTGTGATTCCAGGAGAGGAGTGTGTGATTCCAGGAGAGGAGTGTGTGATTCCAGGAGAGGAGTGTGTGATTCCAGGAGAGGAGTGTGTGATTCCAGGAGAGGAGTGTGTGATTCCAGGAGAGGAGTGTGTGATTCCAGGAGAGGAGTGTGTGATTCCAGGAGAGGAGTGTGTGATTCCAGGAGAGGAGTGTGTGATTCCAGGAGAGGAGTGTGTGATTCCAGGAGAGGAGTGTGTGATTCCAGGAGAGGAGTGTGTGATTCCAGGAGAGGAGTGTGTGATTCCAGGAGAGGAGTGTGTGATTCCAGGAGAGGAGTGTGTGATTCCAGGAGAGGAGTGTGTGATTCCAGGAGAGGAGTGTGTGATTCCAGGAGAGGAGTGTGTGATTCCAGGAGAGGAGTGTGTGATTCCAGGAGAGGAGTGTGTGATTCCAGGAGAGGAGTGTGTGATTCCAGGAGAGGAGTGTGTGATTCCAGGAGAGGAGTGTGTGATTCCAGGAGAGGAGTGTGTGATTCCAGGAGAGGAGTGTGTGATTCCAGGAGAGGAGTGTGTGATTCCAGGAGAGGAGTGTGTGATTCCAGGAGAGGAGTGTGTGATTCCAGGAGAGGAGTGTGTGATTCCAGGAGAGGAGTGTGTGATTCCAGGAGAGGAGTGTGTGATTCCAGGAGAGGAGTGTGTGATTCCAGGAGAGGAGTGTGTGATTCCAGGAGAGGAGTGTGTGATTCCAGGAGAGGAGTGTGTGATTCCAGGAGAGGAGTGTGTGATTCCAGGAGAGGAGTGTGTGATTCCAGGAGAGGAGTGTGTGATTCCAGGAGAGGAGTGTGTGATTCCAGGAGAGGGGTGTGTGATTCTAGGAGAGGAGAGGAGTGTGTGATTCCAGGAGAGGAGTGTGTGACGCTTAAGTGAGTGTTGCTGAAGTCTTGTTTTGTCTTTAATTGCTAATGCTCTTTTTACACACAGACTGAACAAAATGAAGCATTGCTTGGTAACTGGTTGAGCTAAACTGGTATTATCTAATTGTGTATCAACTGAGTTCTTGTCATATTTTATAACCATTTTCTAAACTATAGCGAATAAACTGTGAGAAATATTGAAGGTGTCTGAATACATTTTGGTTTGACTGTATATTGTAAAATGTAATTTATTCCTGTGATTAAAGCAGAATCATTACTCATGATTTTTGATATTTAATCTTTTGCCAGCTTTCCCATGATCTCAGAAAACTTCTAATATATTTGACTGCTTTTACTGTGTATTTTTAGTTGTTGGTCAGCATAAACTGCACAGAAACCGCCTCACAGGTTTGGCACGACACGAGCGTGAGTAACGAGGACTGTTTCAGTAGTGGGAGAACTATTCTTTAAAAGCAGAAATCTGTGCATGTTGGACTCAGACAGACAGCTTGTCAGTAGAGAGAAACGGCGGAGTGTGTCAGGCAGAGACAGAAGTCATTATTCAGCTGAACTTAATTAACTCATGTAAGACTGACACATAATGACAGAAAATAAGACACAAGACAAAGATGAGCTTCACTCAACAATGTGTTCATTCAAATGCATGATTTCTCTCTCAAACACAAGTAAGCCTGAACACACAAAGGACCTGTGTATTATCGGAAAGCAATAAGCCGCTGTGTGTTACTGTGATTTTACCACGAGAATGGGAGAAGCTTTTATTAAATGGAGAAAACTGAATCATAATTTAAGATTTGCTTCATTCTTAGCCTTTACAGTCATTTCTGTGCAGCACAGCATGAAGAAGAGCACCTGAAATTACTGTAATCGTTTATATTCTTCATATTCATTTCAGTTATTTCAAAGATGAACATAACAAAACATAACAACATAATATAAATAACATAACATGACATATGACATAACATGACAACATAACATAACATAACAACATAATATAACATAACATGACATATGACATAACATAACAACATAATATAACACAACACGACACGACACGACACGACACGACATGACATGACATAACGTAACACAACACAACACAACACAACACAACACGACATGACATGACATAACGTAACACAACACAACACAACACAACACAACAC
>FLSR01000696.1:49336-65989 GCA_900092035.1 Leuciscus waleckii
TCAAGAGTGTTAAAGTTAATGATCTAATTAAGTGATTAATTGAGTGATGATTGACCATTATTGAAGACACCTGATGTTAACAAGCAGAATCACTGAAGGAGAAAATCTCATTTTTTAAGACACCGTTATGGTGATCCGTGTTTGCTTTAGTTGGGCTCTTGACCCTTAAACTGTTAACATTAGATTTTGTTTGGCTGTTGTAACTGAGTTATAACTGCCAGATGAACAAAGAGAAAAGTTGATCAGGTGGTGTTGATAATGTTTTGACAATCATCATTTTACCTGAATCACTGATCTCATTTAGAGTCTAATCTCTGACTTAAATGTATATTGGTCATTACAGCATCACAGTGATTCTACAGAATAAGATCCAGAATTATATAAATAATCTAAAGGATTTCTTAAAAGTTGTCCTGATAAAACAAAATCTCTCTTTAAGGCACACACAGACATCAAGAATCAGTGTATGAATCTCAACAATGGTGACAAAAAGAATATTCAATTAGGAAAAGGAAATTACTAAGACAATTCAGATCATAATTTATTCATACCGCAATGCATGATGGGAGCTATGAATGAGTTTTGATTTGTGGCACCCAGAATGCACTGCAACATGCTTTATTATTGTCACCATTGTTGAGATTCACAGGCTGATTCTTGATGTCTGTGTGTCCAAACAAAATACTTTTTAAAGTCTTTTGATCAGAACAACTTTTAAGAAATCTTTTTGATTATATTGAAAATTCTGAAAATAGTATACTGTTTAATCACAGGCTGCTGTGATCAACAAGGTAGACATAACTTTCTAAATTAGTCTTGTGATTCAGGTCAAAAGATGATTATGTCAAAACATAACTAAACACCACCTGATCAACTTTTCTCTTTGTTTATCTGAGAGTTATAACTCAGATACAACAGCCAAACAAAATCTAACGTTATTAGTTTAAGGGTCAAGAGCCCAACTAAAGCCAACACTGATCACCATAATGACAACTTCAAAACTGAGATTTTCTCCTTTGGTGATTCTGCTTGTTAACATCAGGTGTCTTCAATAATGGTCAATCATCACTCAATCAATCACTAAATTATCTCATTAACTTTAACACTCTTGAGTCTGGAGCCAAATAAACTCCCAGGAGAGTTAATTTAACACTGGAGTTTTTTGCTGTGTGAGTTCATGGGTGGAATAAACATATGGCAGGACTTTTACTTTCTGACCCCTGGACTTTCCACCTCTGACCATTATGTCTTTTCAGAGA
Source organism: Leuciscus waleckii (assembly GCA_900092035.1). Taxonomy (NCBI): domain Eukaryota; kingdom Metazoa; phylum Chordata; class Actinopteri; order Cypriniformes; family Leuciscidae; genus Leuciscus; species Leuciscus waleckii. The sequence goes on from FLSR01000696.1 coordinate 50,596, forward strand.
GAAGTTTACTGAGAGAGAGAGAAAACTAACACCCAAAACTAAACATAATTTCTCATAGTCAACATATGAAAAAAAATGTTATTAAAATTATTAAAGGTAAAATTGAAAAGTAATTTAAAACTCATTACCTTTTTGTCGTTTCAGGTCATGGTCCGTTCTCTCATTTGTTTGATGGCATGTTCATTCCTGTTGTCGGCCTGGTGAGTATTGAGGTTTTTCACTTCAGTCATTTCAGCTGTGTATGTAAGCAATAAATAATACTTGTTAAAGCCAATGAATGTTTAAATAAAAGCCTTTCACAGCAAAAACGCCAGTGTTAAATGAACTCTCCTGGGAGTTTATATGGCTCCAGACTCAAGAGTGTTAAAGTGTTAAAATATGAGTGTTAAATTAACACTCAAGAGTGTTAAAGTTAATGAGCTAATTAAGTGATTAATTGAGTGATGATTGACCATTATTGAAGACACCTGATGTTAAAACTTGTAAACTCTGAATTTTCGGAGAGCTCCAACTTGTACCATGCGACCGCTGCAGATCCATTTTGCCGTTCATACTGTTGCCATAGAAATGCATAATTACAACTTGTAAACTCTGAATTTTCGGAGAGCTCCAACTTGTACCATGCGACCGCTGCAGATCCATTTTGCCGTTCATACTGTTGCCATAGAAATGCATAATTACAACTTGTAAACTCTGAATTTTCGGAGAGCTCCAACTTGTACCATGCGACCGCTGCAGATCCATTTTGCCGTTCATACTGTTGCCATAGAAATGCATAATTTTTAATCCAAGGACGTGAACATTAATTATTTAATTTTATTCTTTCTTTTTTTAATGTTTTCAATACAGATCTCTCTGTTGACCCCTGCTACAACTACACTGTGCTAGACGATCCATGGAGAGCCACCAGTTATACACATTCTTTCCCATGTGTGACGTTCTGTTACCTGGAGAGGCTGGTATCGTCTCTTCTTTTACAGCTTGAATGTTCAGATCCCAGACACATGTGTTGCCACATACAGGTGTGGCACTGCTGCCCCGCTGTGGATACGTGGTGGACACCCAACAGTCGAGGATGGAGTCGTCACTCGAGGTGTTTGTAGTCACTGGAGCGATAACTGCTGCATTTTTGGGTCTTTTCCCATTAAAGTCAAAGCCTGTCCAGGCAATTATTATGTCTATGAGCTGGTTAGTCCAACTTTATGCAATTCAGCATACTGTGCAGGTAATTATATTCATATGAGTTCTTTCTAAACATTCATGATTTTTATGTTTCTGTTAATTAATCACTATTCATCCAAACTTTCAGACGTTAGCAACATTAACATCCACTATACAGCTGATGCACCAGGTTTCATCTCAACTGGTAATGCAACACACTGTGTCTCTTTGGTTATTTTCTGGCCTGATAAATGTGATGATCTGTTCCAGTGAATCTGTGTGAGTGAGTGGGTTTGTGTCAGTAAGTGAAGATGTCTTAAATTTAGTTATAAGGAACTACTTCCTTCCTTTTTTCCTTCCTTTTGATCCTATCACAGCCAGGGATATGGCGGAGTACTCTGGGTTCTATCTGATCATTTGTAAGCATGAACTCGTGAATTGCCTATTGTTTGCTGTAGCAGTTTTTCAGCGTGCTTTCAGAAACCCTACACCTTCCCCAGCTCCACCTGTATAGATCTGCTACGGGGGTGATTTATGTTTTTACAGCAGCAGCATGTCTTCTCATAGCAACATGTCGTGTGTGTATTTGCAGTGGCAGGTCCCGTACTTGCTCTACAGCAGCAATAAAAAGGAGCAGCAGCAGCGTAGCAGATCTATTCCGCCAAGACCAAACACATTAACATTGTCATACTCATTACCAGGGTTGCACAATTAATTGCAATCTCCATGTTATCGCACTTAAATCGAGATGGCTTATTGCGATTTTGAAATCGCAAATGCTGCAATTTTTTGTATGTGCGCTTGTCATTGATGTACGGCTCTGTAAACGCTGCTCCATCTGAAAGCACTGTGAGTTTAAATCACTTATAATGTGCATTTGAAAAAGCAACACGCTTCAAACATCTTTCCAAACATGAGAAGCATTTATTAACCTCTTGTCCATCAAAAAACAACATTTAATAACATGTTTTACTCCAAACTCACTTCATAACGACAGTTGACATTGATGTGGCTTCTCACACAGAATAAGGCAGTTGTGTGTTTATTAGTCATGTTTAATTAATCAAAGCATTTCAATCTCCTGTTTATTCAGCTACAGCGATAGGGATTTCCTGGAATGATGGACATTATCTACTTCTGTGGTTGGGCATATTTGGCATGTCTGCACGAAAAGCCCTCTGATGTTCAGATGGAGCAGCATTTACTACCGATCAGCCGCACTACACTGATAAGCTGCGCATAAAATAATCGCAGCCTTTGCCAAATCGTGTGCGGTTCCAGTGCAATTAATTGTGCAGCCCTACTTATTACCATGCCAAACTCTGAGTTCTTTTTTGACAGAATTAAATGTACATGTTTCCTCAGTTGGATTGTGTTTTCTCTGAATGTTTGTGGATCTGTAGAATTGAATAGGTGTGTGAGTGTGTTTGAGTCAAAATGTGCAGATGTGGAAAGAGTACTTATATCTACATGAGCTCTTTTTATTGTGTGTTTGTTAATTGCTATTCATCAGTCTTTTTTTTTTTCTTTTTTTTTTACCTGTTATTAACATTAGCAACACCATACAATTGCTATTCATCAGTCTTTTTTTTTTTCTTTTTTTTTTAGCTGTTACTAACATCAGCAACACCAATACAACTGTCACACCAGAGACGACCTCAGCTGGTAATGTAGTCTGATGTTTCCTCTTTTGAAATGTGTTTAATCCTTGTCTGGAGTCTACTATTCCGTAACACTGTTGTAATCATGAGGGGGTGCTTGGGAGTCCTTCTGACTTTATAACACACAACTGCGACTGTAAATCACGCAATTCTGACTTTATAACTGGCAAATTTTGAGTTTATATATTTAAATTCTAACTTTATAACACGCAATTGCCCTTTATATCAGCAATTCTGACTTTATATCTCGCAATTGTGAGAAATAAAGTCAGAATTGCGAGAAGTAAACTTGCAATTGTGAGAAAAAATTAATAAATCACAATTATCTTTTAAAATGTTTTATTCTGTGATGGAAACAAAAGCTTCCATAGGTAGCCAATGATCCTGCTGCTCAACATTCTAATTCTTGCCTATTGTTTGCTGTAGCAGTTTTTGAGCGCACTTTCAGAAACCCTCCACCTTCCCCAGCTTCACCTGTATAGATCTGCTACGGGGGTGATTGTGTTTGTACAGCAGCAGCATGTTTCGCTTGCTCATAGCAATATGTTATGTTGTATTTGCAGTGACAAGTCCCGTACTTGCTCTGCAGCAGCAGCAATAAAAAAATAGCAGCAACCAACACATTAACATTGTAACAATTATATTTTCATGAGCCCTTTTTATTGTGTGTTTGTTGATTCATTGGTATTTATCAGTCATTATTTTTCAGCTGTTACTAACATCATCAGCCCCGATACAACAGTCACACCAGAGATGACCTCAGCTGGTAATGTACTCTGATGTTTCCTCTGTTGGATTGTGTTTTGGCTGAATGTTTTTGTGGATCTGAATTGAACAGGTGTGTGTGTCTAGATAAAGATAATGAACATAAAAAGTGTATGAAATGTGTATTTGCAGGCATTTTACATGATGAATGTTTGTGCACAAGCTGTGTTAATAGAAATGTGCTCATTACTGTTCATCCAAACTTTCTGACATTGCCACATTAAGACCAGCTCTACAGCTGTCAAACCAGAGACCATCTCACTTGGTAATGTAACACACTGTCTCCTCCAAAGCAGGGACTTCTTAAAGTGGGGTCTGCAAAATAAAATCAAGGCCTTATGATTTAACAGCCGAGCATAACAATTTATCGAAAACAAAAGTTTAGGGCTGGGACTTGGTTCTATGCATCAGTTGTTGATTCCATGTTGAGGAATGGACGTGGCTCTCAAAAACAGAGGCAAATGTGAGTTTGCAGAACAGGTTTAAGGGGACCTATTATTCCCCTTTTTACAAGATGTAATATAAGTGTCAGATGTCCCCCAGATTGTGTCTGTGAAGTTTCAAATGACCCCACAGATCATTCTGTATACCATTTTGTAAATTCCCCTTTTTGGATGGAGGCAAAAGCATGCTGTTTTAGTGTGTGTATCTTTAAAAAGAAAAGAGCTGCTGATCCTCGCCACGCTTTCCAGAAGAGGGTTGAGCCTTTACAGCTTGTGCCTCAGATTCTCTGCCAACAAAGAAAACATCATCATCATTTTCTTCCGCTTATCTGGGGCCGGGTCGCGGGGGCAGCAGTCTAAGCAGAGATGCCCAGACTTCCCTCTCACCAGATACTTTTTCCAGCTCTTCCGGGGGGACATTACCAGGCATTACCAGGCCAGCCGGGAGACATAATCCCTCCAGCATGTCCTAGGTCTTCCCCGGGGTCTCCTCCCAGTGGGACATGCCCGGAACACCTGCCCGGGAAGGCGTCCAGGAGGCATCTGAAAAAGATGCCCGAGCCACCTCAGCTGGCCCCTCTCGATGTGGAGGAGCAGCGGCTCTACTCTGAGCTCCTCCCGAGTGACCGAGCTTCTCACCCTATCTCTAAGGGATCGCCAAGCCACCCTGCAGAGAAGGCCTGTATCCGTGATCTGGTTATTTTGGTCATGACCCACAGCTCATGACCATAGGTGAGAGTAGGGACGTAGATTGACCGGTAAATCGAGAGCTTCGTCTTGCGGCTCAGCTCTTTCTTCACCACGACAGACCGGTACATCGACCGCATTACTGCAGAAGCTGCACCAATCCGTCTGTCAATCTCCCGTTCCATCCTTCCCTCACTCATGAGTAAGACCCCAAGATACTTGAACTCCTCCACTAGAGGCAGGAACTCTCCACCAACCTGAAGTGGGCAAGCCACCCTTTTCCGACTAAGAACCATGGCCTCGGATTTGGAGGTTCTGATTCTTATCCCAGCCGCTTCACACTGGCTGCAAACCGTCCCAGTGCATCCGAAGGTCTGGTCTGATGGGGCCAGCACGACAACATCATCCACAAAAAGCAGAGACGAAATCGTGTGGTCCCCAAACCTGACACCCTCTGGCCCCTGGCTGAGCCTAGAAATTCTGTCCATAAAAATTATGAACAGAACCGGTGACAAAGGGCAGCCCTGCCAGAGTCCAACATGCACTGGGAACAAGTCTGACTTACTGCCGGCAATGCGAACCAAGCTCCTGTTCTGGTCGTACATGGACCGGACAGCCCTTAGCAAAGGGCCCCGGACCCCATACTCTCAGAGCACCCTCCACAGGACGCCGCGAGGGACACAGTCAAATGCCTTCTCCAAATCCACAAAGCACATGTTGATTGGTTGGGCAAACTCTCATGAACCCTCCAGCACCCTGGAGAGAGTATAGAGCTGGTCCAGTGTTCCACGACCGGGACGAAAACCGCACTGTTCCTCCTGAATCTGGGGTTCTACTATCGGCCGTATTCTCCTCTCCAGTACCCTGGCATAGACTTTCCCGGGGAGGCTGAGAAGTGTGATCCCCTGTAGTTGGAACACACCCTCCGGTCCCCCTTCTTATAAAGAGGGACCACCACCCCAGTCTGACAGCCCAAAGGTACTGTCCCAGACCGCCATGTGATACTGCAGAGGCGTGTCGCCAAGACAGCCCCACAACCTCCAGAGACTTGAGGTACTCAGGGCGGATCTCATCCACCCCCGGTGCCTTGCCACCAAGGAGCTTCTTGACTACCTCTGTGACTTCAGCTTGGGTGATGGACGAGTCCACCTCCGAGCCCTCAGCCTCTGCTTCCTCAATGGAAGACGTGTCGGTGGGATTGAGGAGATCCTCGAAGTATTCCTTCCACCGTCCGATGACATCCCTAGTTGAGGTCAACAGCTGCCCACCTCCACTGTAAACAGTGTTGGTAGGGCACTGCTTCCCCCTCCTGAGGCGCCGGACGGTTTGCCAGAATCTCTTCGAGGCCAACCGGTAGTCCTTCTCCATGGCCTCACCTAACTCCTCCTGGCCCTAAGTTTTTGCCTCCCCAACCACCCGGGCTGCAGTCCGCTTGGCCCGTCGGTGCCTCCACAACCACCCGGGCTGCAGTCCGCTTGGCCTGCCGGTACCCGTCAGATGCTTCGTGTCCCACAAGCCAGCCAGGTGTCCACCACCGGGTTCAGGGATTTCCGCCTCGACAGGCACCGGAGACCTTACGGCCACAGCTTCGAGCGGCCGCGTCGACAATGGAGGCGGAGAACATGGTCCACTTGGACATAAAATCTTCAGACTCCCTCAGGATCCGGTCGAAGCTCCGCCGGAGGTGGGAGTTGAAGATCTCTCTAACAGGAGACTCGGCCAAACGTTCCCAGCAGACCCTCACAGTACGTTTGGGTCTGCCGAGTCTGTCCAGCTTCCTCCCCCGCCATCGGATCCAACTCACCACCAGGTGGTGATCAGTTGACAGCTCCACCCCTCTCTTCACCCGAGTGTCAAAGACATATGGCCGGAGGTCGGATGAAACGACCACAAAGTCGATCATCGACCTCCGGCCTAGAGTGTCCTGGTGCCACGTGCACTAATGGACACCCTTATGCTTGAACATGGTGTTTGTTATGGACAAGCTGTAACTAGCACAGAAGTCCAATAACAGAACACCACTCGGTTTCAGATCAGGGGGACCGTTCCTCCCAATCACGCCCCTCCAGGTGTCACTGTCGCTGCCCACGTGGGCACTTTTCAGCACCCCTCCCAGAGACCCCAAGAGGGCCGGGTATTCTGCACTGCCGTTCGGCCCGTAGGCGCACACGACAGTAAGAGACCTATCTCCGACCCGGAGGCGCAGAGAAACGACCCTCTCGTTCACCGGGGTGAACTCCAACACATGGCGGCTGCGCTGGGGGGCTATAAGCAAGTTTCTGTGTCCAGGGATCGGGTTGTCGAGGCCCCACGTCGCTCTTTCGGGCTGAGCCCGGCCGGGCCCCATGGGGGGAGGCCCAGCCACCAGGTGCTCGCATACGAGCCCCAACCCCAGGCCTGGCTACAGGGTGGGGCCCCGGCTTCGCCATGCCGGGCGACGTCATGGTCTTGTTCTAAATCAGTCATAAAGGGTTTATGAACCGCTTTTAGTCTGACCCGTCACCTAGGACCTGTTTGCCTTGGGAGACCCTACCAGGGGCATAAAGCCCCGGACAACATAGCTCCTAGGATCCTACGGGTACTCAAACCCCTCCACCACGGTAAGGTGGCTCTTCAAGGAGGGGAAAGAAAACATTTGTTCATTTTTAATTATCATCTCTACCACGGTTACTCACGTGACATTGTAGTTCTTCTTCATCATCGTGAAATGTTATTATTTGCATGCGTTTAAAGCCATATCAGTTTAAACTTCTGATATTCGGTTTTCTAAATACACACAGAAAGCCAGCTGTCACATGGCATGTATAGCATGAACACCAAACAAATCTTTATTTAGTTTGTTCTTCTATGCGTTTAAACTGACAAATTGCACAAAATATTCCACTGTTCCATTGTGACGTCACAAAGGATTTCATTCCTGAACAGCCTATTTTGAGACAGCGTTTCTGAGTTTTACTATAATAGTCTAATGTTTCTTCTGTTGGATTTTGTTTTGACTGAATGTTTGTGGATCTATTGATTTGAACAGGTGTGTGAGTGTGTTTGTGTTTATAGATAAAGATCTGTTTCAATCTGTTATTGTTATTGTTTCAGTTTCCTTACAGCCGGACACCTCCACATTTACCAGTTCTACATCTACAGGTGAGGATGATGCTGGATTGCACTGTAAAATTGAAGGGCGACCCTCCATTATTAGTGCCTTAGATGATGAACTAAAATTTCATCATCTACTTCTGTAGAAATAAACAGGTGTGGGGGTGTGCTTGTGTCTCTAGATAAAGATGAGCAGAGGTGGAAAGAGCACTTTTGTCTACATGAGCTCTTTTTATTGTGTGTTTGTCGGTTCATTGGTATTCATCAGTCATTATTTTTCAGCTGTTACTAACATCAGCAGCACCGATACAACAGTCATGCCAGAGACGACCTCAGCTGGTAATGTAGTCTGATGTTTATTCTGTTGGACTGTGTTTGGCTGATGATTGTGGATCTGTAGAATTGAACAGGTGTGTGAATGTGTTTATTATCTATAGATAAAGATTCTGTTTCAATCTGTTATTGTTTCAGTTACAGTTACTCACCCTGGTGTTGTTCTAAAGCCACTTGAACTTCAGATGTGTATAGTAAATACTCTGTCACTGTAAATGTAGAATTTTTGAGATATTTCTATTTTCTGTTTGAAACATAATTTGAATAAAATATTTTGATTTTGGTTCTTTTAAATGCCAAACTAGTCTCAATGATACATTTTGAGAATCACAAGAAAATAATCCATGACAAAGTGTAATAGATCTTAAAGGGATACTTCACCGCTAGAAAGATGAATGTGTATTTAAATTGGGTACGAGGCAAGGCTACTAGTGAGTCTCCGTGACAAGTCTGCCCAGGATTTCGAGAGCGCCCAAAATGCCCGGGATTCGGCTTTTGCGTTCTACAGTCGCCATTCATTATGTTTACTGTGGCGAGCAGGACGAGGCTGAGGGCCGCGGGAGAACGGCGCGAGGCCGGTGGCGGGATTACTGATGATGAGCGACACCTTTGAGACACACCGGTCTCGTATCTCTCACGGAGGAGCGGGAATTTTCTTAGCAATGCTATAACGCACATCAACCGATCACTTGTTTAGCGTTCATGTAAACACTACATTCAGATTCACCAATCAGAATGAATTCAGTTAGATTGAAACAAAAGGTGTGAATGTAAACAATGAATGGCAACTGTTAGAAAGCAAAAACTGAATCCCGGACATTTTGGATGATGTCGACGACCGGACAGTCCGGAAAAAGAGGATGTATGGTAACCCCTACTACTCAGCTTTCTCCACAGAACAAGTGCCTGTTGGCCCTCTATGGGCGGGTTGAGAACATGCGGAACTAGCTCCTACTACTGGCTGTAGTTTCTAGCCTCTGGCCAAAAAATCCTCCGATGACGTTCCTCATTGCGTCATCGGAGGATCTTTTCCAGACAAAAAATACATAAATCTCTTGTCTCGGGGGGATATGAGGGAGGGAAGCACGGTAATTCGAAAATACTACAGGTTTTCTACTGATACAAAGCTTAATGCTAAATGCTGAAGTATCCCTTTAACTGGTGCATCTAAAGTGAAGAAAATGCCACTGAAAGCATCCAAAAAAACTGTAATTTAGTAATAGCTCACTGTTTATTATATCTACATTATCTCTTTTTATTGTATGTTTGTTGATTAATTGGTATTCATCCATCATTATTTTTTCAGCTGTTACTAACATCAGCAGCACCGATACAACAGTCACACCAGAGACGACCTCAGCTGGTAATGTAGTCTGATGTTTCCTCTGTTGGATTGTGTTTTGTCTGAATGTTTGTGGATATATTGAATTGAACAGGTGTGTGAGTGTATTTGTGTCTATAGATAAATATCTGTTTCAATGCGTTATTGTTTCAGTGTCCTTACAGCCGGACACTTACACATTTACCAGTTCTACATCTACAGGTGAGGATGATGCTGGATTGCACTGTAAAATTGAAGCGCGACCCTCCATAATTAGTGCCTTAGATGATGAACTACCAAGTTCTTTAATGAGTCTGATTTTACATCTGTTATTGTTTCTTTAGAGCCGATCACTTATGCAACATCTACCAGTTCTACTTCTACAGGTGAGGATGATGATAGACGGGACTGTATATGAAGAGTTCAGATGCAAAAGCCTCTAAGTGCCATCTGAAATTTTCTTCTAGAATGATCATTTTTATCAAGCTTGTATATTTGATTTCATTAATTTCACGTAAATGGCAATGGAAATAACCTATTAATTGTATTTAGTGAAATTACTAAACTTAAATATACAAGCTTTATAAAAATGGTCATTCTAGAAGAAAGTTTCAGATGGCACTTAGAGGCTTTTGCATCTGAACTCTTCATATATTGAAATTCCCTCCATAATTAATATCTTCATGAAGAACACAGCACTTCATCTAAATGTGTCATCTTGTAAATGTTACAGATCATTTACTGACAGTCACTTCCACAACATCTACCAGTCCCACTACTGAAGGTGAGTGTTACCCGCATCAGGACTGGGAAGCCTGAATGGGTAAGTTGAATGAACCACTTTTGCCACCTCTGTAGAATAATAATAGATACGATGTGAGACAGGAGTACTGGCTACAAGCTCCGGCAAAGTTTAATTAACTCTCAAGATTTTCTTAGCTCTCAATGTATTCACATAATTAAGATATAACTTTACAGAACAATTACAAGTGTCTCTGTAACACTACACATTCCATTAAAGAAAATAACATTTCAATAAAGGCTTTTTAGAAGTTAATTTTGTCTGTAGGCTACTTGACTTGTTCTGCAACACATTATAATCAATCACAGTACATTGACCTGCTACAGTGTTTTCACCATCATCATAAACATTAATTCCATTTTCACACTGCCACATAAATTAATCTCACATTTGGCTTCACACTAACCTCATGTTTTACATACAAGTCGCCATTTTGCCTCTAGTTCACGCATACATGCGCCGCCATTTTGGCTCGAGATAACTCCAGTAGCAAATGTACATTTAACTCGCTTAAACTTTATCATCCAATGACAATCAAAACACTTTAGAAAGATTCCTAAACTCTTTTCACATGAGTATTTTCTCTCATTTCACTTCATATTCACATATTTGTCACTTGTGTGTAATCCGATATATGACTCATTACTACTGCTTGCATATTAATAAAACTAACAATCTTTCTCAGTAACCCATCAAAAATCAACATATACATGTTTGAAACACAGTGTTTAAAATCAGTTTTGACCAACCCAATCTCACGGGAAAAGTAAAATTCTATGAGGTGGCTAATTCGTACGAATTCATACGACCTCACTCGTACGAATTCGTAAGATTTTTGCAAAATCGTACATATTTTACGAATTGCCCAATTCGTATGAATTCATACGAATGACCTCGTACGAATTCGTACGATTTAGCCATCTTTTTATCATTCGTACGAATTCGTACGAATTGGTCGTGAGATAGTGTTGGTTTTGACCAGTTTTTGAATCGTTTTTGCTCACTTGTAGAATAATAATAGAAACGCTGTGAGACTGGAATACTGGCTGCAAGCTCCGGCAAAGTTTAATTAACTCTGAAGCACCCGGTGCAGTACCTTAATTCAGCAGCGCTAAACGCCCTCTACAGGACACAATAATAACAGCAACACATTTTCTTTACCCACAACAAAGAAGGTAACAATGAATTTAACCATCAATAAACAAATGTTGAAGGCACAAACACGACCTGTCTATCAGTTTTCCTCCGGCCTGAAAACAGCCGGCCAATCAACGAACAGAGGGCGGGCTGAGAGCCGTGACGTAGACGCTGATTGTACCGTGGATGCGTAGATTTACTTCACATAATCTGCAAAAGTCGTTCACAGCCATGTTCACTCCGGTATTTCGCTCAATGGTTTTGTTTTCGCATCATACATGTGTTTACAGTGGAAGTTAGATGCAGCTGAGCCAGCGCATAACACACGTCAAAACCAAACGTTATGTGATTGGCTTACGGGTAACCAATGATTTTAAACTTAAGACAAGCGCACCCCCGCGAGAAAGAAAACACTTTTCAATTATGCCATGCCAGACTCTGTCTACGAAGCAAAACGAAGTAGCAGAGTTTGGTATTACCGGGCTACAAACATTTATGAACAATACAACATTTTAAAGGGTGTCCTTTTTTTCCCTCTTTTATTTTAACATATATACATACATTTTCCAACCTCTCCAGGGCTGCGCGATTAATCGCAATAAAACCGCACGCGATTTGGCAAAGGCTGCGATTATTTTATGCGCAGCTTGTCAGTGGAGTGTGGCTGATTGGTAGTAAATACTGCCCCATTTGAACGCCAGAGGACGCTCTCACACAAACACGATAAATATGCCCCGCCGCATAAGTACAATAATGCGCATCATTCCAGGAAATCCCTATCGCTGTAGCTGAATAAACTGAAGATTGAAACGCTTTGATTAAACATGACTGATAAATACACGACTGCCTTATTCTGTGTAAAAAGCCACATCATCTCACAGAAGGATGAGCTCAACTGTCGTTATGAAGTGAGTTTGGAGTAAATGCATGTTATTACATGTCTGTTGTTGGACAAGAGGTACATAAATGCTTCTCATGTTTTGGAAATATGTTTGACGCGTGTTGTTTTTTCAAATGCACGTTATAAGTGACTCAAACTCACAGTGCTTTCAGATGGAGCAGCGTTTACAGAGCTGTACATCAATGACAAACTGCGCATAAAAAATATTCGCAGCCTTTGCGATTTTAAAATCGCGATAAGCCATCTCGGTTTAAGTGTGATTACATGTAAATTGCGATTAATCGTTCAGTCCTACCTACTACATGAGCATGTTTCTGAGATGAATGTGGTTTTTAAAAGATGTTCCTCCATAATTTGTGTCTTCTTGAAGAACACAGTTATTCAGCTTCTGAGTCTGATGTACCATCTGTTTCCATCTGCTACTGTTTCAGTTTCTTTACAGCCGGACACTTCCACTACATTTACCAGTTCTACATCTACAGGTGAGGATGATGGTGGAATGAATTTGGCCTTTAAAAGAAATTCATCAGGATGGTTTTCTTCATGAAGAACACAGTAGTTCATTATCTGAGTCTGATTTAATATAGATTTCCATCTGCTATTTTTTTTTTTTTTTTCAGTTCCTTTACAGCCGGACACTTCCACTACATTTACCAGTTCTACATCTACAGGTGAGGATGATGGTGGATTGCACGAATATTGAAACGCGACCCTCCATAATCTATGTCTTAATAAAGAACACAGTAGTTCATCATCTGAGTCTGATTTTACATGTTATTGTTTCAGTTCCTTTACAGCCGGTCACTTCCGCAACATCTACCAGTTTTACTTCTACAGGTGAGGATGATGTTAGACTGGACTGTATATATTGAAATGCAAGCCTCCATAATTAATATATTCATGAAGAACACAGAACTTCATCTAAATCTGACTTTGATTATCTTTTCATCTTGTAAATGTTACAGATCATTTATTGACAGTCACTTCCACAACATCTACCAGTCCCACTACTGAAGGTGAGTGTTACCCGCATCAGGACTGGGAAGCATGAAGAACACAGAACTTCATCTAAATCTGACTTTGATTATCTTTTCATCTTGTAAATGTTACAGATCATTTATTGACAGTCCCTTCCACAACATCTTCCAGTCCCACTACTGAAGGTGAGCATGTTTCTGGGCTGAATATGGCTTTTAAAAGAAGCTCCTTAACTATTGTTTTTATAAGGAACACCATAATTCAGCATCTGACATCTGATTTATCTGTTTCCATCAGTTATTGTTTCAGTTCCTTTACAACCAGTCACTTCCACAACATCTACCAGTTCTACATCTACAGGTAAGGATGATTCTGACTCAATTTGGCCTTTTAAAAGAAATCCATCAATATGGTTTTCTTCATGAAGAACACAGTTCTCTTACGAGAGGTTCTCTCGTATTGCGTAAGTTGCTTACGCTACGGGAAAGTTCTCTTTTTTCGAGATATGAAGCCAGAAAATTATCCTTAATTTTTGTATTTATTGTCAACGCAGTGCAGCAGCTAGCAGACCTAGAGCGGCTGTCTAGTGCGCTCATTGGCTGCCACGCGGCAACTGCAGCAGCCACCCACTGAGCCCCGTGTGACGTCACGCCCAATGGGGGCGCACGCGCCCTCACGCGTCAGAGCCCGCCAGAATGGGCGTGGCTTTAGCGTATATAAGGAAGGGCTCGGGGGCTGACCCTGATTTTCATCTCTTCAGCGAAGCTCTCCGCATCGCTGGATCTTTGAGAGAAGCCGCCGCCGTCGAAACAAGTGACAGTGCAAGCAGAGGACAGCGCCTGAGGAAGCCGGACGATTCTTCGTCGCCTTCAGCCATCCGTGTCTGCTACGCTATCCGGCGTCATATCCTCCTTCTGCTGTGTGTGTTCGCCGCTGCGACACACACTCTCTCTTCTTCTAAAAGAGAAATTTCCTCCGAGGCGTTGTTTCAAATGCCTCGCACTCTTCCCGCTCTCTCTCCCTCTGTTCGAGCCGCGCAAACTGCAGCGTTCACAAGGGATGTCAGAAGCGGACGGTCGCGGGGTTAGCTTTCTTTACGTTACAAGAAAGCTACCCCGCCCTCGCGCCCCGTTCGCGCGTGTCGCTGGAAATATCAATATTGCAGTAAACGAGCCTGTTATATTACATGCACGCCTGCAAACAAACACAGACGCAAAACATGATGACGCTCTCTGGCTACTCGCCCCTCTTCCCGCTCTCTCTCCCTTTGCTTGTGCCGCGCAAACTGTGCCGTTCACAAGGGATGTCAGAAGCGGATGGTCACGGGACTAGCTTTCTTTACGTTACAAGAAAGCTACCCCACCCTCGCGCCCGGTTCGCGTGCGTCACTCACCGGCGAAAGGAGGAAAGAGAGTGTTAGTCCCGCCGAGGCCGGACCAACCTCCATTTCTGACACATTTCTCAGTCCCCTCTTAAGTTCAGGCAACTGGAAATATCAATATTGCAGTAAACGAGCCTGTTATAATACATGCACGCCTGCAAACAAACACTGACACAGAACATGATGACACTCTCTTATATTCTCGCGCTAACCGAAAGCTTATGTGTTTTCCCCAGAGGTGGGAGTAAGTCACTAAATTCAAGTCTCAAGTCAAGTCCAAGTCTTAACATTGCAAGTCAAAGTCAAGCCAAGTCATTCTGTTGTAAGGGTCAAGTCAAATCAAGTCAAGTCAAGTCAAGTCATACTCTTTGTCAAGTCAAGTCAAGTCGCAACTTAGTCATCAAGTCATACCAAGTCACACACAGGCTCGTTTTACACATTTTTTAACTCTGGGACTTTTATTTCTTATTTAGACACAGAGGGCTGATGGGTAAAAAATGTTTTTTTAAAAATTAACTTGTGTGTAATAAATAAAATATTGTTAAGAAGCACATTAAATTCTCTCAAATAAAATTAAATCAAATGAACACAAGTAAACAAGAATTAATCAAACTTTTCCCATCTTGTGCTAGCCCTACATAGTTATTTTGCTGTGATGTCCTCTATGAAAGTGTAAACGAAACAAAAACATTAAAAATGTCAATTTAATCCAATTAGGCCAACGTGAACAC
>FLSR01000696.1:69309-104373 GCA_900092035.1 Leuciscus waleckii
CTTCCACAACATCTTCCAGTCCCACTACTGAAGGTGAGCATGTTTCTGGGCTGAATGTGGCTTTCAAAAGATCCTCCTGCATAAATAGTGTCTTCTTGAAGAACACAGTAATTCAGCATCTGATTTATCATCTGTTTTCATCTGTTATTGTTTCAGTTCCTTTACAGCCAGACACTTCAACTACATTTACCAGTTCTACTTCTACAGGTGAGGATGATGGTGGATTGCACTGTAATATTGAAACGCAATCCTCCATAATCAACGTCTTAGTAAAGAACACAGTAGTAGTTCACCATCTGAGTATGATTTTACATGTTATTGTTTCAGTTTCTTTACAGCCGGTCAATTCCACAACATCTACCAGTTTTACTTCTACAGGTGAGGATGATGATAGACTGGATTGTTATATTGAAATGCCCTCCAAAATTAATATCTTCATGAAGAACACAGAACTTCATGTAAATCGGACTTTGATTCTATTTTCATCTTGTAAATGTTCCAGATCATTTATTGACAGTCACTTCCACATCTTCCAGTCCCACTACTGAAGGTGAGTATGTTTCTGGGCTGAATGTGACTTTCAAAAGATCCTCCTGATAATAGTGTCTTCTCTTAAAAAAAAAAAAAACAGTAATTCAGCATCTGATTTATCATCTGTTTTCATATGTTATTGTTTTAGTTTCTTTACAGCCGGTCACTTCCGCAACATCTATTAGTTCAACATCTACAGGTGTGGATGATGTTAGACTGGACTGTATATATTGAAATGCAACCCTCCATAATTAATATATTCATGAAGAACACACAACTTCATCTAAATCTGACTTTGATTATCTTTTCATCTTGTAAATGTTACAGATCATTTATTGACAGTCACTTCCACAACATCTTCCAGTCCCACTACTGAAGGTGAGCATGTTTCTGGGCTGAATGTGGCTTTTAAAAGAAGCTCCTTAACTATTTTTTTTAATAAGTAACAGCATAATTCAGCATCTGACATCTGATTTATCTGTTTCCATCTGTTATTGTTTCAGTTCCTTTACTGCCAGTCACTTCCACAACATCTACCAGTTCAACATCTTCAGGTAAGGATGATTCTGGACTCAATTTGGCCTTGTAAAAGAAATCCATCAAGATGGTTTTCTTCATGAAGAACACAGTTCATTATCTGAGTCTGAT
This sequence comes from Leuciscus waleckii, assembly GCA_900092035.1. Classification (NCBI taxonomy): domain Eukaryota; kingdom Metazoa; phylum Chordata; class Actinopteri; order Cypriniformes; family Leuciscidae; genus Leuciscus; species Leuciscus waleckii. Next base: position 70,489 of record FLSR01000696.1, read on the forward strand.
TTAACATAGATTTCCATCTGCTATTTTTTGTTTTTATTATTATTATTTTAGTTCCTTTACAGCCGGTCACTTCAACAACATCTACTAGTTCAACTTCTACAGGTGAGGTCGATTCTAAACTGGATGTATCCTTTAAGAAGAACCCCTTCATAATGATTTTATTCATGAAGAACAGAGTAATTCAGTATCTGAATCTGATTTATCATCTGTTTCCATCTGTTATTGTTTCAGTTCCTTTACAGCTGGACACTTCCTCTACATTTACCAGTTCTACATCTACAGGTGAGGATGATGGTGGATTGCACTGTAATATTGAAAGTGACCCTCCATAATCAATGTCTTAATGAAGAACACAATAGTTCATCATCTGAGTCTGATTTTACATGTTATTGTTTCAGTTTCTTTACAGTCAATCACTTCCGCAAATTGAATCTGAATCTGATTTATCATCTGTTTCCATCTGTTATTGTTTCAGTTCCTTTACAGCTGGACACTTCCTCTACATTTACCAGTTCTACATCTACAGGTGAGGATGATGGTGGATTGCACTGTAATATTGAAAGTGACCCTCCATAATCAATGTCTTAATGAAGAACACAATAGTTCATCATCTGAGTCTGATTTTACATGTTATTGTTTCAGTTTCTTTACAGTCAATCACTTCCGCAAATTGAATCTGAATCTGATTTATCATCTGTTTCCATCTGTTATTGTTTCAGTTCCTTTACAGCTGGACACTTCCTCTACATTTACCAGTTCTACATCTACAGGTGAGGATGATGGTGGATTGCACTGTAATATTGAAAGTGACCCTCCATAATCAATGTCTTAATGAAGAACACAATAGTTCATCATCTGAGTCTGATTTTACATGTTATTGTTTCAGTTTCTTTACAGTCAATCACTTCCGCAAATTGAATCTGAATCTGATTTATCATCTGTTTCCATCTGTTATTGTTTCAGTTCCTTTACAGCTGGACACTTCCTCTACATTTACCAGTTCTACATCTACAGGTGAGGATGATGGTGGATTGCACTGTAATATTGAAAGTGACCCTCCATAATCAATGTCTTAATGAAGAACACAATAGTTCATCATCTGAGTCTGATTTTACATGTTATTGTTTCAGTTTCTTTACAGTCAATCACTTCCGCAAATTGAATCTGAATCTGATTTATCATCTGTTTCCATCTGTTATTGTTTCAGTTCCTTTACAGCTGGACACTTCCTCTACATTTACCAGTTCTACATCTACAGGTGAGGATGATGGTGGATTGCACTGTAATATTGAAAGTGACCCTCCATAATCAATGTCTTAATGAAGAACACAATAGTTCATCATCTGAGTCTGATTTTACATGTTATTGTTTCAGTTTCTTTACAGTCGATCACTTCCGCAACTTCTACCAGTTTTACTTCTACAGGTTTGGATGATAATTGACTGGACTGTTATATTGAAATCCATAATTAATATCTTCATGAAGAACACAGAACTTCATCTAAATCTGACTTTGATTCTATTTTCATCTTGTAAATGTTATAGATCATTTACTGACAGTCACTTCCACAACATCTTCCAGTCCCACTACTCAAGGTGAGCATGTTTCTGGGCTGAATGTGGCTTTTAAAAGAAGTTCCTCCATCATTTGTGTCTTCTTGAAAAACACAGTAATTCAGCATCTGATTTATCATCTGTTTCAATCTGTTACTTTTTTCAGTTCCTTTACAGCCGAACACTTCCACAACATCTACCAGTTTTACTTCTACAGGTGAGGATAATGATAGACTGGACTCTATTGAAATGCAACCCTCCATAAGTATATTTCATGAAGAACAAAGAACTTCATCTAAATCTGACTTTGATTCTCTTTTCATCTTGTAAATGTTACAGATCATTTACTGACAGTCACTTCCACAACATCTACCAGTCCCACTACTGAAGGTGAGCATGTGTCTGGGCTGAATGTGGCTTTTAAAAGAAGCTCCTTAACTATTGTTTTTATGAGGAACACCATAATTCAGCATCTGACATCAGATTAATCTGTTTCCATCTGTTATTGTTTCAGTTCCTTTACAACCAGTCACGTCCACAACATCTGCCAGTTCAACATCTATGGGTAAGGATGATTCTGGAATTAATTTGGCCTTTAAAAGAAATTCATCAAGATGGTTTTCTTCATGAAGAACACAGTTCATTTTCTGAGTCTGATTTAACATAGATTTCCATCTGCTATTTATTTTTATTTTTTTCAGCTCTTTTACAGCCGATCACTTCCGCAACATCTACTAGTTCTACATCTACAGGTGAGGATGATTATGGACTCAATTTGGCCTTTTAAAAGAAATCCATCAAGATGGTTTTCTTCATGAAGAACACAGTAGTTCATCATTTGAGTCTGATTTTACATGTTATTGTTTCAGTTTCTTTACAGTCAATCACTTCCGCAAATTGAATCTGAATCTGATTTATCATCTGTTTCCATCTGTTATTGTTTCAGTTCCTTTACAGCTGGACACTTCCTCTACATTTACCAGTTCTACATCTACAGGTGAGGATGATGGTGGAATGAATTTGGCCTTTAAAAGAAATTCATCAGGATGGTTTTCTTCATGAAGAACACAGTAGTTCACTACCTGAGTCTGATTTAACACAGATTTCCATCTGCAATTTATTTATTTTTTTCAGGACCTTTACAGCCGGCCACTTCCACTACATTTACCAGCTCTACTTCTACAGGTGAGGATGATGGTGGATTGCACTGTAATATTGAAATGCAACCCTCCATAATCAGTGTCTTAATAAAGAACATAGTAGTTCATCATCTGAGTCTGATTTTACATGTTATTGTTTCAGTTTCTTTTCAGCCGGTCACTTCCACAACATCTACCAGTTTTACACTACAGGTTGGATAATGTTACACTGGACTGTTATATTGAAATGCCCTCCATAATGTCTTAATTAAGAACACAGCACTTCATCTAAATCTGACTTTGATTCTCTTTTCATCTTATAAATGTTACAGATCATTTACTGACAGTCACTTCCACAATATCTTCCAGTCCCACTACTGAAGGTGAGCATGTTTCTGGGCTGAATGTGAAATTCAAAAGATCATCCTGCATAAATAGTGTCTTCTTGAAAAACACAGTAATTCAGCATCTGATTTATCATCTGTTTTCATATGTTATTGTTTCAGTTTCTTTACTGCCGGTCACTTCCGCAACATCTACCAGTTCTACATCTACAGGTGTGGATGATGTTAGACTGGACTGTATATATTGAAATGCAACCCTCCATAATTAATATCTTCATGAAGAACACACAACTTCATCTAAATCTGACTTTGATTATCTTTTCATCTTGTAAATGTTACAGATCATTTATTGACAGTCACTTCCACAACATCTTCCAGTCCCACTACTGAAGGTGAGCATGTTTCTGGGCTGAATGTGGATTTAAAAGATGTTCCTCCATAATTTGTGTCTTCTTGAAGAACACAGTAATTCAGTATCTGTGTCTGATTTTTCATCTGTTTCAATCTGTTACGGTTTCAGTTCCTTTACAGCCGGCCACTTCCACTACATTTAACAGTTCTACTTATACAGGTGAGGATGATGGTGGATTGCACTGTAATATTGAAACGTGACCCTCCATAATCAATGTCTTAATAAAGCACACAGTGGTTCATCATCTGAGTCTGATTTTACATGTTATTGTTTCAGTTTATTTACTGCCGGTCACTTCCGCAACATCTACCAGTTTTACTTCTGCAGGTGAGGATGATGATAGACTGGACTGTATATATTGAAATGCCCTCCAAAAATGAATATCTTCATGAAGAACACAGAACTTCATCTAAATCGGACTTTGATTCTATTTTCATCTTGTAAATGTTACAGATCATTTATTGACAGTCACTCCATAACACTACCAGTCCCACTACTGAAGGTGAGCATGTTTCTGGGCTGAATGTGGCTTTTAAAAGAAGCTCCTTGACTATTGTTTTTATGAGGAACACCATAATTCAGCATCTCACATCTGATTTATCTGTTTCCATCAGTTATTGTTTCAGTTCCTTCACAGCCGGTCACTTCCACAACATGAGCCACAGGTGCATCGTCAGGATATTTTGTCTGAAGAGCAGTCTCGGGACATCTTCAGCATGGCAAAGTAGCGCAGCATCTTGTTCCGATTTTTCAGGCAACAGGGTTACAGTCAAGTAACCCGGAACATTCCCTTTCAAAAGCTACAATTGATGCTGCGCTGCTTAGCGCATTGAGAATACCCACGCCGCCGTGCTTGAAAGTGTCTGGACCCCTTACGGTTGTGTAGGTGTGCTCACAAGAACGCAAGAAGGCTCTAGACATTAGCTTGTAATGTTGACTCAAGGACGTGAGAGCCCGGAGTAGCATGAACATCCAAACTATAAAATCTTATGAATGTGTGCGGAGAGGACCAGTTTGCCGCATCACAAACAAGTTGTAAGGGGGCACCCCTTGCCAAAGCACTAGAGGAGGCGACCCCCCTGGTGGAGTGAGCCCTAAGACCTATTGGCGGAGCTTGACCGCGCTCATCATAGGCAAGAGCAATACAGTCCCTCCTTGACGGTTAACATCTTGAACTTGAGCGGTTTGACTGTACGGATTAAGTCTCGAAGATCTAAGATTGGATGCAACCCCCATCCTTCTTGGGAACCAGGAAGTATCTGCTGTAATAGCCGACTCAAGGAAGCCTGAATAGCCTCTCTGGAAGAGGAACATGTTCTATGGCCTCTTTGCTCAGAAGAGTTTGAAGCTCTTGTGACAGTACACGCATCAGCTCCGGTCTCACGGAAGTGGAGACCACACCATTGAAACGCGGAGGACGACGAATAAATTGGATTCTGTATCCTATCTGTACTGTGCTTAATACCCATGCAGAAATGCCTGGCAGAAGTTTCACGCTGCCAGCTTTCTGAGAGTGGTATTAATTTTAATACTTCCTCTTGAGGGGATGTTAGATGTTCCGTGTCCTGGGTGACAGCAGGAAACAACGGAACATCTAACATTTCGCTGCCCCCCGAAGCACCAGAGGTGGTGGAGATGGAGAGGTTTTGTGGGGGTAACGAGGAGGGGCGGTCAGACATTTTACGCGCCCCGTCCCGCAGGGGGCTACCCCCACCAGACTGGGCGCCAGACCATCAGGACTTCCTCTTCTAATTAATGATAGTCCTGAGGTCTGGCCTGGGAGGTTGCTGAGTGTGGCGAGTGCCACACTCTGCTTTTTAACCTCCCTAGCTCTTGAAGGAACTGGGAGAGGTTGGGTGGCCGATGGCCCCTTGAGTGCGGCGAGGAAGGAACTGGACAAAAGCTTCTTCGTGCTTTTTCATCTCTCTGAACCTGGTGACGACTGTGTTGATGGAGTCGCCAAACAGGCCAGAGGGTGAAACTGGAGAGTCCAATAAAAAGACACGGCCTTTATCTTTAATTCCAGTTAGATTGAGCCACAGGTGCCTCTCCGTGCTAACCAGCGCTGACATAGAATGGCCGATTGCACGGGCCGTTTGTTTGGTAGCAAGATGAGACAGGTCTGTGGCTCTGCGCAGTTCAGTGAACTCTTCCTCATCGATGGTACTGCCAGCACTCAAGTCCTTCAACAGGTCAGCCTGGTACGCCTGTAACACTGCCATAGTGTGCAGCGCAGCACCAGCCTGACCTGCAGCTTGATAAGCTTTTCCCACGAGTGCTGAAGTTGTTTTACATGGCTTTGTGGGAGGGTAGGTCTCTTTAACAAAGATGCCGACCCAGGCGAGAGATAGCCCGCGAGCGTCTCTTCAACCTGCAGCATCTCCGTATAGCCCCACGACTTTGCACCCACGATAGTCGAAAAAGTCGACGTCGAGGGCCCAAAGACACGGGAAGTATATGGCTTACTCCATGACTTTGATAGTTTCCTCGAAAAAGGGACTGATGTTTTGGTCCTCCCCCCTGCCCCGGACATAAACCTATCCTCTAGCTTAGATTGTTCATGTGGACAGTCAAGTTTTAACTACCTCGAGCAATTCCTCGACAGATCTACTTTCGCGAGAGGAACGCTCAGAGGTAGGCTGCTCGAAGTTTTCTTCTGAACCAAGAGATATTTCATCGTCCCCCGCATGAACCGAAGAAGCGCCGGGGCGCGCTTCGAGATCATGCGAGGAAACGTGTGGATCTGGTGACTGAGCAAGCAATAGGGACGGACCCGTCTCTTGCTTGTCAGCCAGATCCATGATTGAGCCACACGATGGTAATGTGGGTGCGGTTTGGAAGTAGCTAAGGCGAGCACGCAACATTTTAACTGTGAACAGCTCACAATGCTCGCACTCGCCCTGCTCCAACGCAAGAGCCGTGTGCTCCTCCCCCAAACAAACAAAATAGTAATCGTGTGTATCCGTTTCTGCCATAGGACGACAGTAACCGTGTGTATCCATTTCTGACATAGGATGAGAACATGGAGGAACAAAATGTTTACTGTTTTGTTGACTCATTTTTGACTTATAAACTCTTTTTGTGACGTGAGAGAAAATTTTTTTTTCTGCACACTGCCTGATGAAACTAACTCCTAGCAAATATCTGTAGTCAGATTTAAAGAGATAGAGTTTGACGCACACATGCACAGTATGGCCTCTGAAGACAAAAGACCTGACAATGCACCTGTGGCTCATCTATTTATAGCCTCGCGTCGCAGGTTGACGTGTTACACACAATATTCACAGCTGGTCACAATTAAAGACGTTCCCAAAGCGCTAAGCAGTGCAGCATCGATTGTAGCTTTTGAAAGGGAACAGTGTAATTCAGTATCTGAATCTGATTTATCATCTGTTTCCATCTGTTATTGTTTCAGTTTCTTTACAGCCGGTCACTTCCGCAACATCTATCAGTTCTACATCTACAGGTGAGAATAAATCTAGACTGGATGTGGCTTGACTTGTTAATGTTACACCTTATGAAACAGTCATTTACATTTAGTCATTTAGCAGACACCTTTATCCAAGCGACTTAAAAAGAGGATATATGTCAGTCACTAAATGAATGTAATACAACTGAGTTTGATTTGATATTTCCTTCTCTTCATGTTACATGTAATATTACAGTCTCCTAACCTAAATTAATATAGTGTGATTGTGTATCATGTATTAATGTAACATTTATGTTATGGTCATTTAAATATGGCATGTGATGATTTTACTGTTATGATCTGAACATGTAAATGTAAAAACTTACCACTGGCTCAAAATTGGTTTGCAGTTTTTACAAAAGACACCATGAATAAATACATCATACATAAACAGGACTGCACATCTGCTTAATCAAATGATGGGCTTTGGTATGTTCTAACCTTAGTCTGAGTGATATTGGGTGTTGCTTTCAGAAAAATCTAGAATAAGTCCATTTGGATTTGCCAAGTAATGCATTTTACCAGTTGTATAATTAAATCAAAGATAACTGTAAACCAATTTACAATGGATTATTCGCACACCCACTGCATCAGCCAGTCCCACCTAAATGACTTTTGAAAGGAACTTCTATTTAATTCATGCTGAGTTTTCCCATTCCAGGTCTGAATATCACACTGCTGGAAGGATGCAAGGTAAGTTGAGACAAGTTTCTTAAACTGTGATTGCGGTTGGACACCATACCACAAAACTTGAATCAAAAGCACAATACAGTATGATGTGCACTGTATAATGTGCACTATAATGGTTTTTTGGTCAGTGTTGTTGATTCTTTGCATACAGTAGATATATGTTGAACTATTTGTTCCTTTTACATGCACCAACAATTAACTTTTATTTAGAAACCATGAAAGAAAAACATTAAAATCAACAAATAATCTTCAGTGCTTTGTGATTTCAGGCCACAGGACTTTGTGTAGAAAATCTTCTTGAGCAGATAGAGAACATCACAGCTGAAGTTCTCCCTTTGACCGTAAGAAAAACATGACAAAATAATAATTGTTTGTCACTAGATGATACTGTAGCAATGCTTTCTTTTGTTTCAACATTTACAAATAAACTCATTATATGACATTAAAATAGGATGTGACCAAAATTTTGGATTTGGTCCTCAACGCTTCAGAGAAGGTTTTAGTGTCATCATCAGCTGACCCAAATAAACTGGTGTCAGATGGAAACCATGTGCTAAAAGCCTGTGAGAAGCTGGTGTCCATGCTGGTGAAGCCGACAGACACATATGCCAATGTCAGTTTTGCTCTTGACACTGTGGGTAAGTAAAACAGAACTGCAGAAGTAACTATAGGTACAGCCTACATGATATTACTAGCTTTGTAGAGCTGCACCATTCATTTTTAAAGTTTTTAAATAGCAGCAATTAACATTTTTCCAGAACCTCTTGTAAATTGCATGTTATTTTGTTTAGTTATCTGTTCAGAATCGAGAATCGTGATCTCTGTTTAAAAAAATAAATAAATGAATGTGATTCTCAATTTAACCATAATCATGCAGGTCTATAAATGTGAACTCTGGAGTAAGAACTAATCGTTGACTTTCTGGATGATCTAATTATTTTATGATTTCTTGTCTGGCTGATGTAAAATATTGTTAGACTGAATAATTTACACAATGTGTGTGGGTTGTTTTGTTCTTTTAAATCAGAGGTTGAAGTCTTCATGGTTGGACCCAGTGTCACCTTAGATAAAATCCCTCGACTTGACACAACACATTCTTCTGTGGACATCGATCTCATTGGGATCGCCAAGCACAATAGTGAAAGTATGTGAAAAGTTTTGGTATGACTCATTAAATAACTTTTTACATACTTCCAATATAATATCATATTCAGTGTATGTGATTTCCTGCCATACAGGATCAGCTGCTGTGGCTTTCATGAGTTATAACACAATGGAGAATCTACTGAAGCCCGACTTCTTCAACACATCAAATGACACGATTAAAACCATGATGTCCACTGTGATCTCAGCTACTCTTCCCAAAACCACCAACACTAAACTCACTAAACCAGTCAACTTCACCTTCAAACACATCAGAGTGAGTAACTTTCATTTACTACTTCATATCTCCTTTATCCACGTTCTAATCAATCAGGGTTCGGTTTGAAAATTTACAGTAATTCAGAAAAAAGGGATGGATGGAGAAAATAAAATGGAGGTGACCGCTGATAGAAAAGTTTCTAGGTATAGGGCTATGTATCAGCTATTATGTAAAACTAATAATTCTGAATTATTTGGACTAATTTTATCATTTGGTTATAGTTTATAATTTTGGATATTTCCTTCTGTTAACTTCAGAGAAAATCTTAAACTTTCACTGATTTGCATTAAATCATACTGCACAGCAAAAACTCCAGTGTGAAATTAACTCTCCTGGGAGTTTATTTGGCTCCAGACTCAAGAGTGTTAAAGTTAATGAGATAATTTAGTGATTGATTGAGTGATGATTGAGCATTATTGAAAACACCTGATGTTAACAAGCAGAATGACCAAAGGAGAAAATCTCTCTTTTTTTTGTTTTTTTTGTTGTTGTTGCCATTATGGTGATCAGTGTTGGCTTTAGTTGGGCTCTTGACCCTTAAACTAATAACGTTAGATTTTGTTTTGCTGTTGTATCTGAGTTATAACTCTCAGATGAACAAAACAAAAAAGCTGATCAGGTGGTCTTGGTTATGTTTTGACATAATCATCATTTGACTTGAATCACAAAACTCATTTAGAGAATTAGGTTTACCTTGTTGATTACAGCAGCTTGTGATTCTACAGTATACTTTTTTCAGTATTTTCAATATAATCAAAAAGATTTCTTAAAAGTTGTTCTGATCAAAATATTTTAAGAAAGTACTCTATTTGGACACACAGACATCAATAATCACCCTGTGAATCTCAACAATGGTGACAATAATAAAGCATGTTGCAGTGCATTCTGGGTGCCACTAATCAAAACTCATTCATGGCTCCCATCATGCATTGCGGTATGAATAAATTATGATCTGAATTGTCTTAGTAATTTAATTTTCCTTATTGAATATTCTTTTTGTCACCATTGTTGAGATTCATACACTGAATCTTGATGTCTGTGTGTGCTTAAAGAAAGAATTTGTAGAACTTTTTTTTTCTTTCAGAACAACTTCTAAGAAATCCTTAGGATTATTTAGAAAAAGCTTGATCTTATGCTGTAGAATCACAGTGTTGTATAATCAATAACGTAAACCTAATTCAGAAATTAGGCTCTATATGAGATTACACCAAAACACCACCAGATCACCTTTTGTCTTTGTTCATCTGGCTGTGATAACTCAGTTCAGCGGTCAAACTAAATCTAATGTTAATAACTTAAGGGTCATGAGCCCAACTAAAGCAAACACTGATCACCATAATGGTGACCTACATTTAGATGTGATCTCAGCTACTCTTCCCAAAACCACCAACACTAAACTCACCAAACCAGTTAACTGATAGTTGATATCACAGTGGACAAAATGACATTTCAACGTTTTTTTTCCTAGCGGAACCATGGATATGCAAATTAGCCCCACCTCCACTCACTCACACCAGTTCAGAGATCCACTCGATAAACTTTACTGGCAGTAAAGCTGGCAGTTGGATTTAGAAATTTATGCAAAATAACTCATGTTCACACTGCTACGGTGGCCGAGAGAGCTCAACGTGCTGCAACTGAAGAAAACACATGCAAATAGAAAAACACCCGCAAATTAAGAAAACATCTTCATCAGTTTCACAACACATGCGCACTCCAAATACTCACCATACCATTTAAACCTAAAACAGATGCAAAGACTAGGTTAAATATTTCAAAACAGTTGTGTTTAGGACAAGGGGTTGGTCAATGCGATATATCAATTAAATTAAAATAATTAAATAACTAAATAATTCCTGAAGTTTAAAATACAAATCATAATAAAATAGTAAGTGCTCTAAGGTTTTAGCCAGCCGCCACTGGAGGTATCCCTAATATGCATGTCTTTTCTTTATTGTTCAGAAGCTTGTTCCCAACGGTTCTCTGTCTTGTGTGTACTGGAATATCAGCGAGTGGATTGTAGATGGTTGTTCTGTTTTAAAGACCAACAGCAGCTACACTGTGTGTTCCTGTGTTCATCTGTCCACATTCGCTCTCATCATGCAAACCAGCCGCCCATCAGAGGTATGAGTACATTTATAGTGAGCATTGAAGAACAGCACAGATTTGGCACTCATGTACTCTGACATGTTTTCTCAGAGCGACTCATTGCTGGAGCTGTTGAATTTGGTGTGTGTGCCAGTTGGGCTGGTGTTCTTCAGTTTGGCCCTGTTGACCTTTGCCTTTTGTCAGTGGAGTCCTGCAGTGAATAATGTGGCTCGAATCAACCTCTGTGTGAGTCTGCTGTTGGCTCACCTTCTGTTCCTGCTCACACAACAGTTCCTGAGCCTCATACGCTCTCATCAGGTGAGAATGATGAAGGAGCCCTACAGCTCAGCACAGTCTCACTGAGAATCATCATAACCCTCTCTCATGATCTCCAGGTGTTGTGTGCCGTGATATCAGGTGTGCTGCACTTCCTCTTTCTCTCCGGCTTTGTGTGGATGTTCATTGAAGCTGTGCTGCTCTTCATCTGTGTGAAGAACCTATCACAGATCAGCTCCAAAAAGAGGGAGGTGCTTAGAAGTGGATTCCTGTGTGTGATTGGATATACGGTTCCTCTGGTTGTGGTGGCCGTGTCTGCTGCGGTGGATCCTAAAGGCTATGGAAGTGAAGAGTGAGTTTAGTTTGAGTGACTCAGAGATCTTCAATCATGTTTGTTTATTGATATGTTTTGACTGTATCTTCTTCCAAACAGTTGCTGGTTTAAAATGGATAAAGGTTTTTTCTGGAGTTTTCTGGGACCTGTTGCGGTCATAATTGCTGTAAGCACATTTTTTATTATTTTATCTCATGACTTGTATAAAAAGGAAAACACTTGATTAATGATTAATTACCTTTTTTTTCTCTCTCTTACTGTGCAGTTAAATGTGATTCTTTTCATCAACATCATCATCAGTCTGAACTTGACTATGAAAAATCTGAACCCTGAAGTTTCACAGATGAAACAAACCAAGTAACAAACAATATGATTTGAAAAAATAACAAATAGTCAATAAAGACACATTAAATATTTTGCTATCTCTCTCTCTCTGCAGGATTATGACATTTAAAACACTGGCTCAGTTTGTGATTCTTGGTTGCTCCTGGATTCTGGGTTTCTTCACCAATGGCAGGAAGGAGCTGGAGATCCTCTTCCTGATCTTAAACTCCCAGCAGGGAACCATCATCTTCCTGGTCTATTGTGTCCTCAATAATGAGGTCAGACATCATGTTACTCTACCAGATAATCTTCGTTATGCTTCACATAATTCATATGAGTTCCATCTTATTTTCACACCTGAGAGACTATAGCACTGTTCCAAAACCCAGTTAACTGCCTTTTATAAAGCATTTTAGGCCATATAGGCACACTTCCAACAGAATGGCTGTTCCAAAAGAATTTAAGTCAGTCTATCCCTTGATCTAGTAATCATTTGTCTTGTGAAATAACCCAATTTGACTGACTTTCTCTTCTTGTGCAGGTCAGGCAACAGTACAGAAATTGGTGGAGAGCTGTTTTTCCAGTCAGTAAAAATGTCCAGATGAGACATGAGACAAAGGCCATAAATCCTTATAAAGAATAAGAAAGAAAAAAACAGTATTATAACAGTGAAAAAGTTGTCCAGTGTATGTCAATGTAAATCACCAACTCTGGTTTTCCTGTTATTTAAATGAGTGAGATATTGAGAAATTCCTTATTGGAGCAATTTGAACAGTGCTTTTCAATTTAATGTAAAACAACACAACCTGTAAAATGTGTGTTCTGTGTTCCCCTCTTCATTGTGTATTTGGTTCTGTCCTGTGACCTATTTTTCCTTGTTTAACAAATGTAAAATCAGATTATTCTTTTCACTCAAAATCTCCCTTTTTCTTATTCTATGAACTCTGATTCTTTTATTTTGAATAATTATATTGTTTGATTTCATTGTATTTTCTTTTGATTTAATTAGTTTGAGTATATATACGATTTGGTAATGAAGTGTACTGCCCCTTTAAGAGACACTTAAAGTCGCCATGAAATACAATTTTGCAATTCATATTTTTGTATGTAAAATTGTAGTGTTTATTATAAATGATTTATCTGTGCACTTCATTAATAAAAAATATAAAAAAAATCATGTACCCTTATAATCTTTAATCAAATTCCCAGATAGCAACATTGTTTCGGCCCAGATCCGGCCCACATCTGGCACTTGTGGAATGCGGATCTGGCCCACATGCAGCGTGGAATGACGGCCCTTGGGTGGCCCACTCCTGTTTGCCAGATCTGGGCCACAAGCAGGCCATAGCAATGTCACATGTCAGCCAAGAGTAAAGAAATAAACCAGAACTGGACCTTATCTGAGCCACAAAGTCTGTGTATATTAAATATGGAGTCATCTTAGCCTTAATAAGCCTGTTAACAAGCAGAATCACTGAAGGAAAGAAGAGAACAGAAAAAGAGACGAGCAGAAACACAAGAACTACAACTGACTTCAGACACAGTCTAAGATGAAATCAACTGAAGAGAAAAGAAGACATTAAATCTGTGAAGATCTCAGCAGAGGAGGAATAAACAACTCCACAAACAGCATTACCAGCTTCACTTATTACTAACCAGACTGACTTTATTTCATTTCCGTTTGAATGAAAACAATAGTTGTATTTTAAAGTCACCATGATGGTGGTTAGCGTTTGCTTTAGTTGGACTCTTGACCCTTGACTCTTTAATATAAAAATTCTCTGGCTGCTATAATTATGTGTTTATAAAACACGTTTGTTGCAGCAAAAAAGCCAAGAGAAAAAGAGATCAGGTGATGTTGGCTGTTTATTGATGATGATGACTGTGATAATTTCTTATTTTTCTGCAGTTGAACATGATTCTCTTCATCAGCATCGCCATCAGTCTGTGTTTAACTCTCACCAAACTGAATGCTGAAGTTTCTCAGATGAAACAAACCAAGTAATGTGCACTGTTTGTTGCTCTGCCACTATAGAATAGAAAAACAGACAACAAAGACACATTAAATCTTTCTCTCTCTTTCTCTGCAGGATTATGGTATTTAAAACACTGGCTCAGTTTGTGGTTCTTGGTTGCTCCTGGATTCTGGGTTTCTTCATTAATGGCAGGAAGGAGCTGGAGATCCTCTTCTTGATCTTGAACTCCCAGCAGGGAACTTTCATCTTCCTGGTCTATTGTGTCCTCAATAATGAGGTCAGACATCAGTACAGACAGTCTTATTTTGGCAATCCATGACTTTTAGAGGGAAATGTCAGAGTCAGTTGTTTAATCTGTTACTATTCTTCCATTTCCTTCCTTTGACGGAACGTTCAAATAATCCAAAACTTTTCAAACTCCAACTGTCAGAAATTCAAACTTTTAGGCCCAGTTTTCTCAAGCTTTTTTTTTATTATTTTGTCCTCAGTAATAAGTTCAGCAATTTTATGATCCCGCTCCATAGGAAAAAAATGCACTCTCTCCAGAGACATTTAAGAAAGGAAAAGTAAAATATAGTATTTACTTTTGAAAGAGCAACTATAGTCTCATAAAACACATTTTCTTTCCTGTTTATTATAAGGAAATTCCACTGTGGTTCATGAGTTTCAGAGGTTAAATGGATGTCATGAAGTCACTCAGCTCCTCTCGTCTCATTCTGGTCCAGGTCAGACAGCAGTTCAGGAAGTTCTTCAGATGTCTTTGCTGTGGACTCAAACCCAACAACATCAAACGTGTCCAGAAAAAATGCTGAGGACTACAGCTTCCATATTCAAGAGATGAATGCTACAGAATCAACGCTTTCAGATATTAGCGCCAGTCTCCGCTTCTGCCAGTAAATTAGCAATTAGCCTAACGTTATACAGGTCTTATTTTTTAGCTGTCATTAATTTTGATGTAAATCTTTTAACTTTTTTTACTATTAGTGTCTTGGTGGAGGGTTTGTTGCCTCATTCTTTTAGACCTGTGTGTGATTTATTTTACTGGAGACCCTTAAAGTGATTTGTGTTTCCTTTAGTTCACTGTAGTCCTTTAGTTAACTTTAAGAATATTTAGTATGACGAAGACAGTAAATGACTGTAATTTTTTTTTTATTGATATTAATCAGTAAATAATGTTTCCCTTTCATTTTTTTTTTCAGCTTCATTGGTTTTCTAGTAAATATTAAGAAACTTTAGAAGAATTACTCTTTTACAACAGATGTTTTACCATGTATTTTCATATGTTCTACTGGTGTAAGGTCGTGTGTCCACCAAAGCGTTTTTTCACATGGTTGGCGTATTTTTTCAATTGTTTTCAATAGGAGCGCAACGTTTTTAAAACGCCATGAGCGTAACGAGGTGCAGAACGTTTTTTTCACGCTGACGCGCTGAGCGTTCGGTGTTTTTTCACACACCTCTCGCCGAGAGTTGAAGAATGTTCAATGTTGTATTTATTCATAACGCAATGCATGATGGGAGCCATTAAAAGTCTTTTGATTAGACCAATGTTTATAAAATATTTGGATTATATAAAAAATACTGAAAATCATATACTGTGAATCACAGAGCTGCTGTAATTAACAAGTTAAACCAAACTATCTCAATAAGTTTTGTTTTTCAGATCACAACATGATGTCTAAACATAACCAACACCATCAGATCACATTTTTTCTTTGTTCATCTGACTGTTATAAATCAATAACAGCAGACAAGCAAAATTAAAGTAAACATATAAGGGCCCAACTAAAGCAAACACTGATCACCATAATGGTGGCATACAATGTGTGATTTTCTCCTTCAGTGATTCTGCTTGTTAACATCAGGTGTCTTCAATAATGCTCAATCATCACTCAACTAATTTTTAACACTTTACACTTTTGAGTCTGGACTCATATAAACTCCCAGGAGTGTTAATTTAACACTGGAGTTTTTGCTGTGTACTGATCAATCAAATACAAGTTTCTTTTTTCTCAAAATATATGCTCTGTATAAAAAAAAAAATTCTGCCTTAAATTTTTAAGTACAATCAACTTGGATGCTCAAGTAATGTCATCTTAAATTACATTAAGCTGACTGAGTTGAATCTTGTACCAATAAAAAAGTTGAAAATTGCTTAACTTATTTTAATGAATTAAAGCACTGTAAAAACATATGTTGTCATAACTTATTGATCAATTCTCATAAGCTACATCAGCAACAAATAAAATGAAGTTATTAAATATTAGCTCAAACGACGTCACACAGCAAAAACTCCAGTGTTAAATTAACACTCCTGGGAGTGTATATGAGTCCACACTCAAGAGTGTAAAGTGTTAAAATATGAGTGTTAAATTAACACTCAAGAGTGTTAAAGTTAATGAGATAATTAAGTGATTAATTTAGTGATGATTGATCATTATTGAAGACACCTGATGTTAACAAGCAGAATCACTGAAGGAGAAAATCTCAAATTGTAAGCCACCGTTATGGTGATTATTGTTTGCTTTAGTTGGGCTCTTGACCTTTACATGTTTACTTTAAATTTTGCTTTTCTACTGTTATTGATTTATAACAGTCAGATGAACAAAGAAAAAATGTGATCTGATGGTGTTGGTTATGTTTTGACATAATCATGTTGTGATCTGAAAAACTAAACTTATTGAGATAGTTTGGATTTGTTAATTACAGCAGCTCTGTGATTCTACAGCATATGATTTTCAGTATTTTTCATGTAATCCAAAATATTTAATAAACATTGTTCTGATCAAAAGACTTTCAAATTAATTAATTTATTTAGAACATCAGGTGTCTTCAATAATGATCAATCATCACTAAATTAATCACTTAATTATCTCATTAACTTTAACACTCTTGAGTGTTAATTTAACACTCATATTTTAACACTTTACACTCTACAAGTGTGGTCTCATATGTACTCCCAGGAGTGTTAATTTAACACTGGAGTTTTTGCTGTGCACGCATTCCTCTAATCCTTGGTGCATTTGCATCTTTGATGCAAGATGTAAAGTAGATCTGTGTTTATCTTGTCACAGCAGAATGGAAATAAAGAGATAAGGTGTTTCATACAACATACAACTATTCACTGGAATAAGTGAAATTCACACTCAATTCAAAACTCAAAACAGTTAAAATATGATCCCAACTATATCATAGGCGAAGAGTTAGACTCTGGGCCTTTTCAAACCCCACACAGCAAAAACTCCAGTGTTAAATTAACTCTCCTGGGAGTTTATATGCCTCCACACTCAAGATCAGGGATAGGCAAACTCGGTCCTGGAGGGCCACTGTCCTGCAGAGTTTAGCTCCAACCCTGATAAACTCTCCTGTCTGTAGCTTTCTAGTAATCCTGAAGACATTGATTAGCTGGTTCAGGTGTGTTTGATTAGGGTCCCAGATAGATAGCAACCATCAAAATAATGTTAATGTGTCAATGTTAACTGTATTAAATCAACATCTCTTTTGCTCCAGCAATTAATGTTTAATTTTTGTTTCAAATTTCATCCATAAATCAATGGTAATGGCGTTGAGTCAATGTTACAATGTAATGTTGGTTCAACATCATGTTTGCACTCTCAGAAAATTAAACACAACAATTACAACTGACTTAAAGCCACACAGCCTGAAATCAACTGGATATAAAAGACAATAAATCTCTCAAGATCTCAGCAGAAGGTCTTTTTGACAATTAACAGAGATTTAGATGTCAAATGTTTGGTCACTATTATGGTGATCAGTGTTTCCTTTAGTTGGACAGTTTGACTCTTAGCTTTAATGTGAGTGTGTGATCTTTGCAACAGTGTGTCCTGAAACAAATAATTTATTGCAACGAAAACCAGAATCAAAGGGACTCAGCTGATAAAATAATCAGCATCATATTTCACAAATTTTACCACTGATCAAAAGAAATTGTTATTAAAAAGTTATATTCACAAACAATACTTTCTTGCCACAGATCAGATAATCTGAATTTAGATTTTTTTTAAAACATTAAAGGACAAATATTTTTAGATACACATCCTGAAATCAAGATTCAGTGTATGAATCTCAACAATGGTGACATGCTTCATGCTGCAATGCATGTTGGGAGCCACCATAGTATAAAACCACATGCATTGACATGAAGCATGTCACCATTGTTGAATTCATATACTGATTCTTAATGTATGTGTGTCGAAAATTCCTACTATGTATTTGAAATAAAAATTCGGAATGTTTGATCTGTTGCAAGAAAGCAATAACTAGTGATGTGACCACTAGTCTAAACACTTGAACCGAGGCGTCGGAGCGTGTGTTGAGAAAAAAATGGGCGTGCCAGATGAAGCCGCGATTCAAGGCTTGTGTTGTTAACGTGAAAATCACGTGACTAATGACAAGGCCTCGGTTTGTGTGGATACGTCATCGGTTCGGTCTGAGTGTCGCTTCCGGATAAAGGGGGTGTTGTCAGGAGTAGTAGGAGAAGTTGTAGTAGTGTCAGAGAGTCAGAGAGTTAGATAACTATCATTGTCATTGTCGTTATTGTGTCATATCGTGTTAGGGCTGTATATTATTACATTATCAGGTTAGAATAGTTATAGTATATTGTTATTATTAATTATAGTAGCTATATTATAATCTTGTTATATTAATTAGATAAGATTATTTGGATTGCTCTGGATTTTTGGATCTGGACTGGACTGCTTTTTGATTTGGATTGCCCTTTTGGATTTATTTGCTTTTTGTGACCTCTTCCTTTTTCCTGGTAATGGAGCCAGCAAGAAAGTGGGAATCTTTTCCAAGGCTGGAGAGATTTTGTCCGAGAAGAGGAATCGTCTAAACCCCAACACATTTGAAATAATTCTGTTTCTCAATAAAAATCTATTGTAATCCTTCCTTCCAGACTATTCTGTTGCAGTTTACTTTATTACACTCCCTCCAACATAAGCTCTGCACTCAACACAGTGTCACTGTTGTTGTTGTTCATACTGACACTATCCAAACAATTTATGAATAATTAATGAACTGTGTGTGTGACTCTGCACAAGTATATTCAGACAGAGAAAGATACATATTTTATATTATACACAGGTAATGGACAAATGTCTGCTCAGGTCTTTTTATTATTGTAAATGAAAGGTTACATACATTAACATGAGTACAAAATAAATAATACAATTTTTTTTTTTTTTTTTTTTTAAAAAATATTGGACACGTGTTTAAAATAGAAAATATACTGGACACTGGTTCAGAATGAATTAATTTGTCTGCTATTTCTTTGCACAGTAGCTAGGTGTCACTAGTGAGCAATGTTGAATGAAGCTTCGAGTAATGAACCTTTGGCTGAAGCAATGGGCTGCGAGGTGTCAGTGGTTCAGGAAGCCTCATTTTGCCATCACTAACAATAACCACTTTTGTTGAGATGGAAAATAATAAACTATTCTACTTCTAATTATGCTGAAAAATGTTTCACCTGATTATCTTTGTTTCCGGTTTTCTTTGCAACAAATTATGTTTTGGTAAACACGGCTGCAAAGATCAGAAACTCTCGTAAATGCCAAGAGTCAAACTATCCAACTAAAGCAAACACTGATCACAACAATGGTGACCAAACATTTTAAAACATTTTTTTGCAGTTGATTTCAGGCTGTGTGGCTTTAAGTCAGTTGTAATTGTTGTGTTTCATTTTCTGAGAGTGTAAACATGATGTTGAACCAACATCACATTGTAACATTGATTCAATGCCATTACCATTGATTTATGGATGAAATTGCTGGAGCAAAAGAGATGTTGATTCAATACAGTCAGCATCGACACATTAACACTGGCACTACCAGGACAAAATATAAACATAGAGGTGACAGAGCCTTTTCTCGAGCAGGCCCTCAATTGTGGAATGAAGAATCTAATGCTCAATCTATTCGATCTGCCAAATTCGATCTGCCAAAGCTATGTTAAAACAACATCTTTTAAATTCAAATGGACAGCTTCTTTAAATGGGTTAAAGAAGCTGAGTGTGTTTATGTGATGTGGAAATGTTTATTTTTTATGTTATTCTTGTTTTTTTTAGCTTGTGATTGTGAAGCACTTTGGGCAACGTGAGTTGTATTAAACTGTGCTATATAAATAAAGAAACAAACAATCTATCTATCTGTCTATCTGGGACCCTAATCAAACACACCTGAACCAGCTAATCAATGTCTTCAGGTTACATCAGCAACAAATAAAATGAAGTTATTAATATTAGCTCAAACAACGTCACGTATTCCTCTAATCCTTGGTGGATTTGCATCTTTGATGCAAGATGTAAAGTAGTGGGCAGATCTGTGTTTATCTTGTCACAGCAGAATGGAAATAAAGAGATAAGGTGTTTCTCGGATCCAAGGTGAATATAAACTGGGTTCAAAGGTTTCATTCACCAAAATGGACATAAATGTAGTGTGAAAGTAATACATACAACATACAACTATTCACTTGGAATAAGTGAAATTCACACTCAAATCATAAACAGTTCAAATAATATCCCAACTAGGATCATAGGCGAAGAGTTAGACTCTGGGCCTTTACAAACCCCTCAATCCAACAGTGATTCTAACTAACACTTTTTAGTTAACTTTACTTAATGTCTTAACTTAATTGTAAAAATCTAGTAATCTGCACTATTCACATACTATGCTTTGTTTACTAAGAAAACCCAAGTTAAGATTAATTGATTGGTTTGAGTGTGGTTTTTGAGGTGAGGAAAATCTTAATGGACTTTTCACTCATTTCCTCCACTTCTGCAGTTATTTTTCTCTGTTTGCATTCACTCATTTCCCAAAGTCATCTTGAATGTTGAAATTTTAATACAACTGAAAAATTTGAGAGAACATCGCACAAGCTGACTTCATAAATTAAAGGGATAGTTCACCCAAAAATGAAAATTCTGTCATCATTTACTCACCCTCAAGTTGTTTCAAACCTGTATGAATTTCTTTTTTCTGCTGAACACAAAAGAAGATATTCTGAAAAATGTCGGTAACCAAACAGTTGATGGACCCCACTGACTTCCATAGTAGGAAAAAAATATATACTATGGAAGTCAATGGGGTCCATCAACTGTTTGGTTACCGACATTTTTCAGAATATCTTCTTTTGTGTTCAGCAGAAAAAAGAAATTCATACAGGTTTGAAACAACTTGAGGGTGAGTAAATGATGACACAATTTTCATTTTTGGGTGAACTATCCCTTTAAAATGTTTTTAGTCACCATTATGGCGATTATGATCCCTTTGGTTGGGCACTTGGAACTTAATTTATACTATTGTAATTTTCTTCCCATTGATGTAGTGATTGCAACAAATGATGTATAACATAACTTTATTTTATGTCAACTAATGATCTTTTATAATTTTGCTGCTAACAATTATGTCTTAAACACCTTGTGAAACTTTTAATTGGGTTTATGTAATCCTTCTATTTTTGTGACAATCTTGCAATT
This sequence comes from Leuciscus waleckii, assembly GCA_900092035.1. Lineage (NCBI taxonomy): Eukaryota > Metazoa > Chordata > Actinopteri > Cypriniformes > Leuciscidae > Leuciscus > Leuciscus waleckii. The sequence continues at coordinate 92,009 of FLSR01000696.1, forward strand.
GATCATACTTGAGTCACACAGACTTCAACATTCAGCCTGCTTAACACAACAATAGTAACAATTATATTTTATTTAAAGTAAATTATCAAGTACTGGAGTCTCTACAATTATTTTTTGTTTACTAGAACTGTTGTGTAAGTGAACTACTAACTAAGCATGTGTCAGTACCGCATACTATTCCTATTTCACTTTACTTGTTTTTTTTAAGGCAATTGGTTTGCATGCTTTTTTAAAGTAAGTCCAACTAATTAGATTTTACAGTGTAGTATTTGCAGCTAATAAGATTTTTACAATATAGAAACAATTGGTTCATATGAAACTATTCACACTGGGCACAGATATTTGACATTTGACTTCTTTTTCTGAAGAGCAGCTTTTGGAGAAATCTTTAAAACGTCTAGGTCAAAGTAAATGTCCTAAGTTGTTAGACGTGACCTTTGTATTGATGTTGGTTTAATAAGTATAAAAGCATCTTGGCATGTGTTCTGTCTTTGTGTATGAATTTGAATATACATTTGAATGTGAGCAGGAGGAGATAACAGAATGTGTTTCTCTGGAAGATTAGCAGATCATTGTCATTTACACTTCTGACTCACAAATATTCACGTGTCTTCACCCGAAGATCATTTAAAGATAAACTGATATCAGGTAAGACACTCTTGAAATAATTTATCAGATGAGGATAAAATGCTTAAGTGTTACTATCAATCTCACAGTTGTTGGGTCTTTATTAGCGGTTTGTGATATGTGTTTCAAGTTATTTAGGGGAAATCCCAGCTTCAGATCATAATCTCTGATATTCATATGATTATGAACCGTCAGCCTTTTCAAAACAACTATTCTGCATCATATACACTGAACTGTGATCTGTGTGTTATTTTGAGTAATTTGGTTAATATTCATAACTTCAAAGGACTGTTTAATGTTGCAAGGGTTACAGAGAGACATGAAGTCAAAATCAAATTGATGGACGGTGGATATAACAGACATCAGTGTTCAAGTGAAAACTAAATCACTTTTTAGCACTTTAGCACAGTTTTCAGCCTGTGTTCAATATCTCTAACCGTAACACAGCTATCATGAACAGCTCTCACCATCACAGTCTTTAGTTTTGCTTAGGCTGGTCTCTAAATGTATTTATTTATAAAAAAATATATATATATAAAAAAAAAGATGTGTACTTAATGTGCATTTTAAACAGCTTGATCAAAGCTCGATCAATACAACAACTGCACTGTACAACATCAACTTCTCATTATGCTCAGCGAGCCAAATATCTTTAAAAGTTTATATTTAGGTCATTGATTAGAATTTTTTACAGTTTTGAGCAAAGACTAAAATCCCTGAAGCTATAAACCAGGAGATTTTTTAGTTTCATATGTACTGAGGAACATCCCCCTATCAAAAAGTGTCTCCATATTTTGATCATCTTTTTTTGTCACTGTTTTTGGATATATAATTTACCGTTGCCTGGCGAATTTTCCCAGACGAAATTCAGTCATTTCAATATAAACCCGCTTTTATAAAGTGCCATCTGTGTGAGAGTTTCATCACTACACCATTGACGAGACAATGGACATTTTTTTTCCTCTTGAAATAATTGATATATCAGATGAGGATGAAATGCTTAAGTGTTACTATCAATCTCACAGTTGTTGGGTCTTTATTAGCGGTTTGTGATATGTGTTTCAAGCTATTTAGGGGAAATCCTCAGCTTCAGATCATAATCTCTGATATTCACAATGATGATGAACCGTCAGCCTTTTCAAACAACCATTCTGCATCATATACACTGACTGTGATCTGTGTGTTATTTTGAGTAATTAAATCCATCCAAATTAAAATTAAAATAAAAATTTGAGTAAAATCCCTGAAGCTATAAACTAGGAGCTTTTTTAGTTTCATATGTACTGAGGAACATCCCCCTATCAAAAAGGGTCTCCATATTTTGATCATCTTTTTTTGTCACTGTTTTTGGATATCTAATTTACCGTTGCCTGGCGAATTTTCCCAGACGAAATTCAGTCATTTCAATATAAACCCGCTTTTATAAAGTGCCATCTGTGTGAGAGTTTCATCACTACACCATTGACGAGACAATGGACATTTTTTTTTTGCCCGTGAGATTTTGTTTAAATATGCTAAAGTGATCATGCCTTTTAGGGTGTTTACACGTAAAGTACTCGAGAGAGTATGCCATTTCAGACGCAGCCTAGAGGTCTGCGCACATATGCTTTACTTTACTACACTAAACACATAATACGCGTGTGCATGCCGTCAACGTTGTCACAGATTCACATTTTCAAGTTTACCATCATGGGGACGATAACGTTATCATTTTCAAAAACTTGCTCTTTGAAAATGTTTTCAAAAGTTGCTTTTCAGTCCCCCAAAACGCATACAATTTTTCAGTTTTTAGTTAAAAACAGTGTTGTGTAAACGGCCCCAATTAGATCAATAGTCATTTATTCAAGAATGGCCAGTTCTGGCAGAAAACACATATTACATGATAGTTGAAATATCAGTGAATGACGAGCAGGACGGTATAATTTAATCTCCACCATCAACCAAGGATTTATATCAGTAATATTTTACTGTTTTTCACTGGGACTCGTTCCCCGTAAAAAGAGTCTAGCGACGGCCCTGCAATAACACACACACAAACCTCTTCATTCTCTCTTTCTTTTCACAAACAAAAGTAAGATAGAGTAGCGTAATGGCGCCATCGTGTGTCTCTATATCATTACACACTCTCCTCATTTACGACTGTTGCAACATGCACTGTAAACTCACAAATACAGCGGGATTTCCATGTGTGTTGACTAATTTCATGCATAAATATCTCGGTAATTTGTTTGTTTTCTCTCTCTCTCTAAACTTTAAAGGAAACTCATCATCTGAACTGTTTTTATATAAAGAGAAATACACTGGTGTGACCAAACTGAAAATGGCTTCCTCTCTTCATAAAGGTGAGTATATTATAAAAGTGCTTTTCACTGCTGCAAAAACATTTATGACAGTTGATGAATGTACTTTTCTCAAACTCAAAATTGCAGTTTAATCAAATACATTTTCAATAGTTTTTATTGATTTTTTTTCTTCGTATTTCATGACAGGTTTTATGAGAGCACAGACTATCATCTCTATTATGCTGTGTAAGTCAATAAGCAGTGTTTTTTGCTCATTTATTAATTTTTTGTGATAATAACACATGTAGGTCCACGTGTTTGTTTAAGAAGTATTTGGGCTAATTTTATTATGAGTTTCCGATCTGATTAAAACATTTCATCATGTTTAAATCCTCCCCAAGCTCAACACAGAAGATGCTAAATAAGACTTTATAAGATTGGGCCTTCATTGATCTAATGATGTGTGTTTGATGATCTAATGAATCCCTCTTAATATGTGACACACACTTCTTTCATTGAGATGACTGAGCTGTGACATTATTAATGTGCTGGACAGCCAAGAGTTTAATAGAGTTCACCTAGAATGTTCTGGTTAAAATATTGCATCTTTTGTAACTTGTTAATTAATTTGTATTCATTATCATTTTTATCTCAGATCTCTTGGCCTCTGTAACTGTCACACAAGAGACGACCGCCGTTGGTAATGTATTGTGCTGAAATGTCCAGTTTTTCTCAGCTCATGTCCTGACGTTTTTATTTAATTATAGTGATGCAGTAAATATTTCATTCTTCTGACACACACACACATCTATCCAATGATACAGAGCGGCGTTTCCTAAAAGCATCGTAAGCCTAAGTTGATCGTAGAACAACTGACACAATGATCTCTATGATCAACTTAGGCTTACGATGCTTTTAGGAAACGCCGCTCTGTATCATTGGATAGATGTGTGTGTGTGTCAGAAGAATGAAATATTTACTGCATCACTGTAATTAAATAAAAACGTCAGTTGTTGTTACCAATACTTTACTGTAGAAAATACAGTAGCAACATATTGTTGTCTTCAGTTGATTTGTTAATCCATACAGTGATTTCTCAGGGTCATTATTGTATGTCTTGCTCATGTGTCAGCGTTATTTAAATAAATGTTTATTTTATAATAAACCACAAAGCTTCCCAGCAAACAGAGTTTAGTTACAAGAACGTTCTCAATATTCAGTGTTGGTTCTGGGAACGGAAAAATGTCCATTTATCAAATGTCCAAAATGTTATTTGAAGGTTAGTGTGATGTTCCTGAAACATTCTTTCAATCATTCAAACACAAGCACTGAAAGAGAGAGAAATATGAATACATTACAACTTTATTCAGAAACAGCCTTAGATGAACTGAAGATAAAAAACATTAACTCTCTGAAGATCTGATTAAACAACTCCACAAACAGCATTACCAGCCTCACTTATTACTGATCAGACAGACTTTATTTCTGTCAGACGTCTACAGAAGTTCTTATTGAGAATTAACAGAGGTTTAGATGTTGATGAATGATTGTTTCGTTTGACGTCACCATTGATCTCCATCAGCGTTTACTTTAGTTGTGCTCGTGACTCTTGATGTTTGTTAAGTCTCTTTTGTTTCAGTCTTTGCAGGCGTTTTCAGAAAACGTCACCATTGTTGTGTTTCATATGCCGAATGTTGAAGTGTGTGAGTGTGTAAGCGACACTAAACAAGTTTTAAACAAAGTTAGCAATGACAGTGTTATTTCTATACTCTCTGACATCATCATTCATCCTCGGAAACACAGCAATAGAGTTACAATCAATCTTTATAATTTCAGCTGAGTTTAATACTTCTCAATAATGCTTCAATTCTGTAAGTCAACAATTACAGAAAAAGCAGTTGTTGGACGTTAAAGCTGCCATGTTGATCTGATTTACCAATGTAGAAATGCTTTCTGAAAACTTTTAAAATGGCTGAAAAAAAGAAACAACAATTGTCAAGAGCCTGGGTTATCATTCATTTTTAATAAAGATATGCTGTGATAAATTTGAACATGCATTTTTATTCTTATTCTGCATGTATTCACAGACATTTCATGCAGGGTTTGGTTATGAATATTTGCCTCAAAAGTCCTGGAAATGTATTTATAGAAATGTATGAAACCTGTAGATTGTTCTCAGGAGTGTCTGGCTGTCATTCACTGTACAGTAGCTCTGAATATTACACAATTCATATCAGAAACTGTCCTTGTGTTTTTACGATAAAGAACTATAAAATATAGAAATTCTGCTTCATTTAGAGCGAGCCTGTTGATCAGCATCTCTCATTCATCTCTCATTCATCCCTCATTCATCCCTCATTCATCCCTCATTTATCCCTCATTCATCTCTCATTCATCCCTCATTCATCCCTCATTCATCTCTCTCATTCATCTCTCTCATTCATCTCTCTCATTCATCTCTCTCATTCATCCCTCATTCATCTCTCATTCATCTCTCTCATTCATCTCTCTCATTCATCTCTCATTCATCTCTCATTCATCTCTCTCATTCATCTCTCTCATTCATCCCTCATTCATCTCTCATTCATCTCTCAGGCTAATCTTGTTAAAACTTTCTTTAGCCCTTTTGAGGTTAGCGGAGGAGTCTCTCCCGATTGTACATTGTACACAAAGCACGCACGGAGATGCAGTCATAACAAATGCCGCGGTTTATTGAACATAATCTCCGGTTTACTTTCAATCCAAAAAAAATCAATTAAACTTTCCAAGAAAACAAAAAACAAAATATTGCTGTGAGCATCAATACCATAGCATGCGATTGAAGAAAACTGTTGCTCTCCACACTCTAACCTGTCTACCAACGATTCTAATACACATTTAAGACCTGCACATTCGCACCGTAATGACGTGTCAAGTAGGAGGAGCAAGTCTATTCACGTGAACAGGTTAGTCCAAATATGAAACAAAAGAAAATTATAAAATAAGTAAATTAAACAAATATCAATTTTGGTAGTGCACAAAATTCTAAATATGGCTCCTACATCCTGGCCCCTAATTGTTAATGCCAGAAGCAGAACAATTAATAAGCATAATATTTTAAATGGAGCCAAAACACACATAACTAATACAAGTCTTGCCATATTTTCAATATACCAAACCAAATGTTGCACTCATATTGCATTTATCAAAACAATTATAATGTATTCCATTTATCAATGTCAATACATTGTCATATTTAACTTCCTTCTCTCTTTTTTGTCTCCCCCCCACAGTCTATGCCATACATGCATTTAATGCACAATCCATAGGGAAGGAGATGAAGAGTCCAAGAGGTGTAAATGTGGTGCGAAATATGAGAAGTCCATGTATTTGCAGAATTTTGAGTGTATATGTGGTGCGAAATTGAAAAGTCCATGTATGTAAATATGAACTGGTGTGTGTGAGCACGCAAGGGTATGTACAGGTTTGTCAGGATATGTGAAAGCGTGCATATTGAACAGACTATAGAATGTTGACATTGCATTGTCAGACTCTTAAACTGATTCTTCAGCTTCCAGGAGCAAGCAGAGTTTAGTGATGGGTCTTTGTAGAACAGCAGTTCTAGTTTTCAGTATGACACTGCGGACAAGACCTTTGGGCCCTGGCAGGGTCTTCATCACACGACCTAAGGGCCACGAGTTCCTTGGTGCTGTATGGTCTACTATGACTACTATGTCATTTACCTTGAAGTTTCTCTTGGTATTGACCCATTTTTGCCGTTGCTGCATCAATGAAAGATATTCAGTGGTCCATCGTTGCCAGAAAAGGTCTGCAAGGTATTGAACCTGTTTCCATCGCTTTCTAGCATACAAGTCATCCTTATTGAAGAGTCCAGGTGGCAAGAGAGGTTTGGATTTCAACTGCAGAAGGTGATTTGGTGTTAGGGGTTCAAGATCATTTGTATCACCTGATACAGTTGTGATGGGCCGATCATTGAGAATGCATTCGACTTCGCAGAAAGCTGTTTGTAACATATCATCATCCAATGTCTGTTGTTTTAAGACAGAAAGCAGTATTTTTTTAACTAGCTTGATTAATCTCTCCCACACTCCTCCAAAGTGGGGTGCAAATGGTGGATTGAATATCCACCTGCACAGTAAATTCCCCAGTGTTAAATTTAACACTGCTCGGTGTTTATATGGGAACCACCAGCAGGGTGTTAAAAGTAACACTGAAGCAGTGTTAGAGTTAATGAGATAATTAAGTGATTAATTGAGCGATGATTGAGCATTGAAGACACCTGATGATAACAAGCAGAATCACTGAAGAAAAGAGAAACACAAGACTACAACTGACTTCCAGAGATGAATCAACTGGAGATAAAAGAAGACATTAAATCTGTGAAGATCTCAGCAGAGGAGGATTAAACAACTCCACAAACAGCATTACCAGCTTCACTTATTACCAACTAGTTATTGAGAATTAATAGAGGTGTAGATGTTGATGTTTTATTGTAAATGATGTGTTTTAGTACATTCACCATTATGGTGATCAGTATTTGCTTTAGTTGGGCAATTTGACTCTTGGCTCTGCTATGCAAGTTTGTGGTCTTTATAACAGTGTTTACCAAAACACATAATTTTGTTACAAAGTATGCCAGAAACAAAGATGATGAAGTGATGTAGTTTTAACCATCATGAAGTAGAATAATTCACTAATCTCATAAATGACCAAAATGGTTATTTGTTATTAAAAGATAATTTTTTCACCAATGATAAGTTCTTGCCACAGAACAGACAATCTGAATTATGATTATTTTTTTTATTTTTTTATTTTTTTAACATTGTGGAGCAAATTATTTAAGACACGTGCAGACACCAAGAATTAGCATATGAATCTCAACAATGGTGACATGCTTCCTGCAGCAATGCATGCTGGGAGCCACCATATTATAAAACTAATGGCTCCCAGCATGCATTGCAGCATGAAGCATGTCACCATTGTTGAGATTCATAAGCTGATTCTTGATGTTAGTGTGTGTGGCTGTGGTTTGTTTTCTTGCAATGTATTTATAAGTTAAAATTCAGAATGTTTGATTTAAAAAATTTAAAAATTCAATGGAAAAAATCTTTTAATAACAAGTGACCACTTTTGGTCAGTTATGACATTTGTCAAACAGTTTTGTTTATGATGATGAAATATATATCATATCTTTGCTTATGGTTTCCTTTGCAACACATTATGTGTTTCAGTAAACACTGTTACAAAGACAACAAATAAAAACAATATATAAATTGTCAAACCACCCAACTAGAGGAAACACTGATCGCCATAATGGTCAAACATTTTCAATAAAACTTGAACATCTAAAAATGTGTTCATTCTAAAAAAGAACTTCTGTAGATGAATGACAGAAATAATGTCAATCTGGTTTGTAATAAGAGCGATTTCATGTCTTTTCAGTTGATTTCATCTAAAGCTGTGTCCGGAAGTCAGTTGTAGTTCTTTTTTTCATCGACGTAAAAACTATGATTAATTTGAGCAATGACTTGTGAGCTGTCTCGTTCAGAATTATCAATTCCTGTTTGCTTTAAGGCAAAATTGGCAATGCTGGGAGATGATACTCCACCAAAAAGATGAACATTCATCCTATAGACTTCCAGTGGCTGGTTAACATCCCCTTGTGGCCACCACAGGAATCGAAGAAAGTCACGATGATCATTTTGAACTCGTACCTGATAGTACATTGCTTCGATGTCTGCCATTATTGAAATTCGTTCCTTCCTGAATCTAAGCAGCACACCAAGAAGTGGGTTAGTCAGGTCAGGACCTTGGAGAAGTTCAGAGTTAAGAGCTTTGCCTTTGTATGAAGATGAACAATCAAAAACAACTCTAAGCTTTCCCTTCTTCTTGTGGTACACCCCATGATGTGGTATATACCATAGATGACCATCATTCCTTTGGAGTTGTTCTTGTGGCACCTTTTCTGCATATCCCTTCCTCAGCACATCCTCCATAACACACTATACTGATTTGCATAAGCAGGATCCTTCTTGAATCTCTTAGCAAGGTTAAGTGTACGTTGTGCTGTCACTTCAAAGTTGTTGGGCAAGGTTGCATCTTTATCACGAAGCGGTAGAGGTAAGTGATAATGCCCATTTTTGAGTTCCACTGAAGTCGTTGCTATGTTCATAAATATTTTGTCTTCAGCTGACATTTCTCTTTTCTCCTCATAATCCTTTTCAGGAAAGTCATGATTATATTGCCTGATAAGCAGATCCTGAAGATTTTCCATAGAGATGCGATTGGCCATCACTGACGTTAATCCAACTTCATCCATAGAGGGACAAGAATTGAGTGGGCCATTAACCACCCACCCTAGCACAGTCTTGACCGCATATGGTCCATTTCCTTGACTGTTCACTATTTTCCACGGTTCCATAGCTTTTGGAACATTAATTCTAATCAAGATTTCAATGTCAGCGTTGATTCTTTTCAGTTCGATTTCTTTCAAATAAGGCCATTTTTCAAGATCATGGTGATTGAGTAGGTTCTCTTTTGATACAGGGATCTTGGGTTGAGTGTATACTTTAGGCAGATCTATGTATCCACCTCCACCTCCATCAATACTACCTACTTCTAGTCCTGTGAGCTCATAGCTCTTAACAGGTCTCTCCTGCCCCATCGTTCTCAGAAGAATTTCAGTTCTGCGTCCTTTGGCATTCAGCTGATTCATGTGGTTCTCAGTGCAGAACGTCGCCGAACTGCCTGGATCAAGAAAGGCGTAGGTTTTAATGATCTTACTGCCTTTGGCAACTTTAACCTAGACTGACACGATTGCTAGTGCACATTCCCTCTGGCCCGTGTTGCACGATCAGCTGATACTAGTGCATTATTAACTGGTGTTTCTTTTGGATTTGGCAAAATCTGCTTCTTTGAATTTTCATTGACAATGTGGAGCAATGTAGGATGTTTTCGTTGACATATCTGGCAAACCATTTTCTTATTGCAATCTTTGCTCATGTGACCCTTTTTTAAACATCCAAAACAGTGACCATTCCTTTTGAGATATCCAACCTTTTTGTCTTGGGATTCTGATTTTAATATTTTGCAGTCAGTTAGTGCATGATTACCTTGGCAGAAACTACATGAGGTCAAAACAGCAACATGGGTGGTGCCTGCTTGCTGCTGCACTTTAGGCGCCTCTCTGCTTGTTTGCTCATCAGCTCCTGTCACTGTAGTAGCAAAGCTGCTGCCCCTTTTAGGTAACCTCAAGTTGGTTGTTCTGGATTTTACAACTGTACCTTTAACAGGAGTAGGATCTTTGATATCTCCGAAAACTGGATGGAGTAAAATCTCAGACTGAATTTCAAGAAATTCTACAAGATTTCTAAATCTAATACGAGTATTCGTTCTTTGGAATGACTCAAAAGTTACTGTCCGCCACCTTTCGCGAAGCTTGTATGGGAGTTTGGATACTATCAATTTCAAGTTTGATACAACGTTCAGTTCATCCATGTATTCTAGATCCTGCATAACATTGCAACATTCCCTAAGGTACAGAGCATGGGCATGAAGTGATTTTCCATCATCAGCTTTAATGGCAAATGCACATGATTATCCTTGCTTAATGTTATGAACAGCAGCTATGCTAATTATTTTCTATTTGCTAAATGCACATGATTATCCTTGCTTAATGTTATGAACAGCTACGCTAATTATTTTCTATTTGCTTCTCTGTTTTATCTTGGGATGCCCAATCTGAGGTAACTAGAGAGTATGTCAGCTCCAATTTGTACCCAGTCTATTATGAAGACTTCAGATACAGCAACTCCTGCGAAGACTTCAGATGACGCAAACTCGGAATCAACATGCACCAATGCTACATTTTTCTATACGTCATAATCATTTGTAAACAAACAAGTATTCATTACTTCAATATGCTCATTGTTTCTGTAAAATATTAGATTGTTTAAATTAATAATTTTTAGCTAACTGTGATTTGTAAATGTACATTTCTGAAATGCATAACTTAGACAGTTTCCTCTGATAACAGATCACTGTAGATTAATGTGGACTCATGTATTTTCTGTAAAGCTGCTTTGTATTGTGAAAAGCGCTGTACAAATAAATGTGAATTTAATTAGAGTTTTATCTTCTAAATCTGTTTCTTCTTCCACATACAGTTTCACATATCTTCAATCATAAACCACATTTTTAAGGTGTAATTTCAACAATATTGTGTTCGATCTCTGTATCTGAAAATACAACAGTGAGGAAAACCTTATTGTGAATAAAAGTCTTATTGTGCTGATCTTCAAGATTCACCATTAGCTTTTCTTTTACGTTGTTTACTTTTGATATTATTATTACAAATACTATTATTAATATTTTATGTATTATTACTATTAGTAGTAGTAATAGTGGCATAAGTATTTATTTCTGATTTCTTATTGATTAATTATTACTCTGTTGTAATATATTTGTTCTTTCATTTCATATAAACTCATTTAGAGAAACGGCCTGAAATGAAGAGAACTAACTTAAATTAACACAACTATTTAGACAGAGACAAACACAAATTCCAACACTGTATTTCCTTTCAGCGATCAGTAAAATCATAAATATCTTTAAATAGATTTATAACGAATGCTTTTCTTATTTTCTTAACGTGCAAATGTTAGGGTTCTTAATTTGTAACATAAACTGGCGTTGCGGAAATTACGTAGTCCAGGTATCATTCTGTAATGAAATAGAGCGAAGTACTCCAGTAGAAGAGATATGGAATATGATTAAGAAAATGAGAAGAATAAGTAAGGAATTTGTTTTACCAGTGCTCAAAATGGGAAAGGAGTTAGCAGTAACAGATGAAGAGAAGGCAATAATGTTTCGAGATGAGTTTATTAAGGTTAACTCTTCCAGAAACTTGTGTGAAGAGAGGAAGAGAATAAGAGAAGAGATGTTAAAAAGAAATCCGACAGTGAAAGACAGAAGGGAAGTTTTGGACAGTGTATTAGATGCTCCATTTGAAATGGCTGAATTGAAGAGAGAATTAAAAAGAGTGAAAGAATCTGCAACTGGGCAAGATGGAGAAAGCTATAGTATGATAAAAAAGTGAAAGTGAAAAGGCATTGAGTGTAATATTGGAGTTTGTAAACAGGATATGGATGGAAGGAGTGTTACCTAAGAGCTGGAAAGAGGCAATAGTTATTCCCATAAGGAAGCCAGGGAAGGATCATAGTATTCCAACAAATTATAGACCAATAGCACTTACCTCCCATGTATGTAAAATAATGGAAAAAAATGATTACAGACAGGTTAATGCACATGTGTCAAACTCAATGCCCGCGGGCCTATTCCGGCTCACCACATTATGAGTTTGACACCCCTGGGTTAATGTATTATTTGGAAAAAGAGAAGAAGTTATCTCTAAATCAGAGTGGATTTAGGGAAGGGAGGGGAGAGGGAGGGGAGGGG
>FLSR01000696.1:115570-135850 GCA_900092035.1 Leuciscus waleckii
CTCATTGCTGCGTTGCTAAATGAACTCACCAGGACACTTCACCAACTCTCCACTCATTCTCCTCGGACCATGCATTTAATTAAGTATTTACGACATTGTGGTGGTGTTCAAGTGCGTTTAACTCGTAAATACGATCTATACGAGATGACTTGAACGCACCATAATACTAGGCTGAGAGGCTACCTTTCCTCCACTTCTCCCCAACGTGACGTCATCACCGAATTGCGTAAACAAAACCGTTAATACCAAAAACGTAAAAAACTGGTCTTTAAGACCATTTTTATGACATTTTAAAAATAATATACATATCTTGAGTGATTTATGTACCCATTAATCGACAGCGGTGGTTAACCTGCAACATGGGCTTTAAAACAGTCGTGAAGGTCTACAGACACTCGATTTTTATACTTTCTTTTACAGAGTACCCAACCTTTAAACTGTGGTAAATCTTGAATGTTTTAAAGCAGACTTAAGTTTGATCTCTTTTCAAAGACGACTCTTGGCAGATTATCGCCGAAGTGACAAAAAGTTTTTGAAGTAAAAAAAAGTTTATGTTTTTTGTTATGAAAAATTTGCAAGAATACTATTTTCAGTTTTTATATGAAATATATATTTTCAAAAACACATTTCACTCTAAAACTGTGAGAAAATCAAAGCCATAAATCTAAACCAGTTGTGTTCAAAATGTGAGCTTTATATCTCAAAAAGTGCAGTACCGACCGTTTCCACTAGATGAAATTCGTGTCCCGTTCATTTCCAATGCGCTCATTTCTGCGAGGAGCACAAGAGTGACTATTGTTTTCAGGACCGTTTAACCTGTTCGAATCATGTCCATGATTTTTGTGTGTGTGTGTTCACACAGCAAGTGCCAAAACCTTTACCAAGTTTCGTACCATTCCGCAAAAAAAACTAAAAAAACATGTAAAGTGTTTAGGTCAAAAATGATGAAGAGCACCAGAGGGTGAATATCATCACTGTCTAGTTTTGTTCACTCGATGTGAACTCTTGTGTTCTTCCAGTCTGAATGACCGAATGTCGACCACGACTTTGTTAATCAAGAAATGGTTTCACTGTGATTCAGGAAATCCTGTCTGACTTCCGCTTAATCCCGCGGGAAATAGTTCCAGCCAAACTCTGAGAATGAAAATAAATATAAAAATCTGAAATATTATTACAATGTAAAACTGCTGTTTTCTATGTGAATATATATATAGTAAAGTGTGTAATTAATTCCTGTGATCAAAGCTGAATTTCCAGCATCATTACTCCAGTCTTCAGTGTCACATGATCCTTCAGAAATCAGTCTAATATGATGATTTGATGATCAAGAAACATTTATTATTATTATCAATGTTGAAAGCAGTTCATAATTTGGTGGAAACTGATGCATTTAATCTTTCAGGTTCTTTGATGAATAGAGAGTTCAAAAGAACAGCATTTATGTGAAATATAAATCTTTTGTGGCATTATATAAATGTCTTTACTGTCACTTTTGATCGGTTTAATGATTTTACTGAATAAAAGTATTGATTTCTTTCACACAAACAATCTCACTGACCCCAAGCCCTTAAACATATTGTATATATGTTTGACTGACATGGTGGATTTTTAAACGGACACACTTCTGGTAATCGTCACATGTATCGTCTCAAAACGAGTCAATAAAAGCTGATCGACAGGTTAAAGGTGCAGAGACTTCTCAATTGCGTCTCCTTTAAAGGTGCAGTCTGTAAGAATGGCAACTAGTGGTCGAAATAGGTAATGCAGTCTAAATTAGGGATGGGTGTTTTAAAAAAAATATTGCATTCGAATATTGTGTACGTTTTTTTAAAAGTTTTTGTCACCATTTCTGAACAAGCTTTACGATTAGGCAATAAACACAACAAGCTTACAATATATGTTAAAGTTTTCTTTTAGTTGAAAATATTAAACAGTAGACCTATGTGTAAACATAAAATATAAAGAACAAAAGCATTGAAGCTCAAGCAGCGCGAACGGAAACGCCTGATAAAGCAAACCGCGCCAGAATCGTACAGAACGTACACATACACTCGAGTCATAATGATTATCGTGTTTATATAGTTTCACGTTTATGTTGAGAAAAACAATAATCTCCACATGCAGGAGCGCCGCCAGCACTTAATGCGCTGACAGACGTTTCAGAGACACACAGATAACTTACCTTTGTGTTTCTGTAACGATAACGGTGTTTCTAACAGCACTTCGCGTTTTCTGTTCTTAAACCTGTCTCCCTCAACGAAACTTAAATGAAGTATATGTCTCAAAATAATTTTGCTAATAGATTATAGATTAATAGTAATAGATTAATAGTAATTTCATTTTGTAATTCCAAACTTTCGAACAACTTAACACGCTCCACAGCGCCACCCAGTGCATTTCATTATAACTGCGAGTCATTGCTTGGATTTATCGTGGATGTACTGCATTTACGGCCAGCAAAGCAGCGTAGTAAAATTCTAATGGTATTTTATTTTTCGAATAATAATTACAGATCGAATATTCGAATATTCGTGCACACCCCTAGTCTAAATTCAAAATATCTGAGATCGTCGTTTCCCCCGCCTCCACAGACTCGACGCTTACATGGGTCTCCAGTTCGAGCAAACGCAACAGGAACGAGTGCAATGGACAATTTGCAACATACATTATCACACACACCAAAACAATAACACACATTCCAGCCTGGAAACGTACATTTCAGAGTAAAGTAACTGGCTGTATAAGTGTTTTTCAGAGAAACGAGAATGTTAATTTTGCATGTTTCCTCGATATATGCAAACATATTATGGTATTTGTATGCTTTAGTAGAGTGAAAAAGTCACAGACAGCACTTTTAATATTAAAGTATGATAGTCCTCCTAATCTCCTGATGTCGATGTTGTGTTCCAGGAGGAGAAGCAACGGGAGCGCGATCATCGAGACGGTGTGTCACGACCCAGCGCTGCCGTTTCGTGGTCAGTTTCTGAAGGACTTCAACAGTACCAGCTGTAAGATGAAGCGAGTGAAGGGCACGGAGGACGAGTACGTCTGCTCCTGTAAAGAAGAAGAGTGTAACGGACGGCTCATCTTCCCTGATGGTCAGTCTCACAGGCTCTTACACACTCTCAAGTCAAGGCAGCTTTGTTTATAGAGCACTTTTCACCACAAAAAAAGTGATATTGGCAATAAACCAAAACTTAACAAAACTCAAAGGCTCTGAGGAACCAGAAATGGTTCTTCTACATCGCTGTGAGAAAACCCTTTTATTTTTAAAATATCAACGACCGATGCTGGTGAGAATGAAGCTAGGTTTATACTCGCCACGTTGGAAGAAAAACAAATGTGGGTGGGTCATCCTCCAATTATAATTTTTTTTTTACTGGAGTAGATTAGGGGTGTTCCTGAAGTTCCCGAAATCTCTATGCAATAACGAGTGAAGTGAATAAATGAGAGCATGGGCAGTTTCTTTTTTACTGGAGTAGATTAGGGGTGTTCCCGAAAGCCAAATACCTTAGCTAAAATCTTTATGCAATAATGAGTGAAGTGAATGAGTGAGAGTAAAAATGAAATGAGCGCAAATATCTATCTATGCGTGCATCTCTCTGAAATCAGAGCTTGGCAAGAGTAATACCAACTGATATTCAAGTTATAACAGTTAACTAAATCACTGTCAATCAGTGACTTAAATCAATAGGCTACTACATCATATACATGTGTAAAGATCATCTGGTTGTTTTTATAGCCGCGTGTTATCTGTGTGTGTGTCTGCGCACGTGCGGTTGTGTTGTGCTGCACATCACTCTGTGTTTTACTGTAACAAGGGGCTTTTGCAGAAGGAAAAGCATCACTCACAATGTTTTCTTTTTTTCCCCCAGAAATGTCTAGAATCTAGATTTAGATTTGTTAAACAGGAAGCCGCATCATGTGACTGCGAGGAAACTTATCTTGCAGAAAATATCTCTTGAGATCAAAACCAAATGTCCATCCAAATGTTTGTTTTCCAGTACAAATATATAAACATCCTCAAATCAAGATACATTCGAGATGGAAAAGGACATTAATGTTGTTTGTTTTCTAAAAAACGGATCAAAATGAAATGAGTTTGTGCTTAAAACAAGAACAAATAGACCAAAAAATAATATAGTTTTTCCTTTGAATTAAGTTTATATTCTTTAACTTTTTTTCTTTTTATTTTTTTGCTATTTGTTTCTAATTTTCAAATAATTAAAATTATTAAAATTAAATAAACCACAACTAAAAACTAAAACTTAATAAAAACTATACTGGCATTTTTTAAAAAATAATAAAGATGACAAAACAAAATTGCTGAACCTTTCATTTTAAAATTAAAACAGAAGATATAAAAAATAAAATCTAATTCAAAATATTAACAAAAACTATGATAGTATCTCAATGATTCTAAAATAAGTGGACATATTTTGGAGCATCTTGGAAATGGTGATTTCAGCTGCTCTTTTGAATTTTCACAGCCTTGTTTTCATTGATGACACATTAAACATAGAGCCTTCTCATGCAGTGAGTGATTTTCTGTTTCTCTTTTGTTGTTTGATTCATATTAACAGCATATATTTTCAGGAGTTACTGTATATTACGCTGCTGTCACTTTAATACACAGATCTAATACACACATGCGATTTCTTTCCCTGCTGTTTACGTTCATAGCGATAACTGACTGTGTTGATGTGAACTTTGTGTGTATTTGACAGTTTAAGCTCAATAAGATGTTAAAGAGAACATGGTTTAATACTCACGGGACGCTCCGTCTGACATCCAGCTTTCTGTGCGCGTGCGCGTGCTTCGCTTCGTATGTGTGTGCGCTCAGAAAACCATAAATCAGACGTTTAAACTGACATGGGTTTAAAACGCATGCAGATTATAAACTTTCATGATGATGAAGAACTGAAATTTCACGTGAGCGTGACTGCGATAGAGATGATCATCAAAACCAAACAGATGTTTTATTTTTGGGAAGAGTATCGGAGGCATGAGCTGTAAAGGCTCCGCCCTCTTCTGGATAGGGGGCGGAGCAGCTGCAGCTCATTTGCATTTAAAGATACATGCACAAAAACATCATGTTTTTCCTTCCACTCAAAAATGATCTGTGAAATATTTTGAGCTGAAACTTAACAGACAACCATGGGGACACCTGAGACTTAGGCCTTGTTTACACTGCAGGTCTTGATGACCAATCTGATTTGTTACCTTTATCCGCAATTTTTTTTTTTTTCCTTTTTCCCAATTTTTTTTTTTTTATTTTTTTTTTTGACTGTCCGTTTACACGTTCTTTCAACTGTGACTCATATCCGGTTCATGTGTTTACACTTGCCATACTATCTGAAACATCGTGCATGCTTAAAGGGTTAACTTCTCTTGCACAGATGGACGGACGCGAAATATGCTTGATACTAGCTCTGCGATGCGAAGTTCGCCAAACATCACCATGATTAGGAGGCGAAGGAGGACGAACAGTGCCATCATTGCACATGTGCTTCAGTTATTGTGTTTGAGAAAGATCTCAGGACTGGTGGGAGCATATTGGCTTTAAAGGGAAGCAGTGGGTCCGAAATTTTGTTGTGTACAACATATTGTGTCAACGTTTGTCCACATTCCTCTCCTACGCGACCGTACTCAACGTTTCGTCGGGCCATCCGTCCCTTTGCAGATCCACACCCACTACAGTCCACACCCACTACAGTCCACACTACAACGTGAAGACGGCATTTTCAAGTGTATCCGCTTTGGAGTGCGTTTTCAAAAAGCTTCGTTTTCATTAATAAAAACACCGTCTCAGTGTGGACCGTCTCAGTGTGGACGGAAGGACAAAATGGAGAGAAAAATACACGTTTTCAAACGAAAACGTATTAGTGTGGACATGGCCTTAGGGAAACAGGGAAATTCAAAAACAGTCCTTGGGAGGCAATACAAACTGAAGAGCTCTGCTTAAATATCAGATCTAAGAGATACATCTCGGAGACTTCAGTCCACAAAAAAGGGAACAAAAACTTAGTCGGGCAGGAAAATCTCAAACCCAAAATCTTTGAGAATGACAACGCTCAGGACTGAACAAGAGCAAAGGGCAGTGAGGCGTTAAATATGGCTGATTATAAGAGTAATTCACTCAGGTGAGACTGTGAGAGTGTTACAAGGACAGCCATTTAACAAAGGGAGAGTAATCATGGGCTGAAATGACGCCATCTAGTGGTGAAATCAAGGACTTCAGGCAAAACATTACCAATTACAAAAGTATATACTTATTGTGTGTATATGAGTTTGTGTGTGTGTGTGTCTGCTGTACCGTACATCCGCCTTGGCCGTGAAAATATTCCCGTACGAGGAATACGCCTCGTGGAAAACCGAGTGGGATATTTACTCCGACGCGGAGCTTCGGCACGAGAACGTCCTGCTGTTTCTGACCGCCGAGGACCGGAAAACGGCGCGACAGTATTGGCTGATAACGGCCTATCAGGAGCGAGGAAACCTGCAGGACTTCCTGTCGCAGCACGTGATTGGCTGGGACGAGCTGTGCCGATTGGGCAGTTCGCTGGCGAGAGGCGTGGCTCATCTTCACTCCGACCGGACGCCGTGTGGACGAGCTAAAGTGGCCATCGTCCACCGAGCCTGAAGAGCCCAAACGTGCTGGTGAAGCCAGACCTCACGTGTTGCCTGTGTGACTTCGGTCTCAGTCTGAGACTCGATACCTACACGTCTCCCGAGGAGCTGGCCAACAGCGGACAGGTGAGAGCGGTCACATGCCTCAGAGTTAGAAACAATGACACCTTAAGTCTGAGTTTTTCAGCTCTTTACTTCAGAGGGGGGAAACATAATCATAAGGCTGTTCCTTAGGCTACGACTACATTAATCCGGATACATTTGAAAACGCCGTTTCCGTTTAGAAACGCTCTCCGTCCACACTAGCGTTTTCAGGCGTTTTCGGACGTTTCAGTGTGGATGAGAAACTTTTGAAAAACACCTCAAAACGCTAAATTCACCTTTACTGCGCATGCGTAAAACCCCACAAAAGATCACTGATATGATTCAGATGGAAAAATAAAAAATGAAGTTATCGCTCAATTCTTCTGACAGGATAATTTTATTTAGTAAAATATCTCAGCAGTCACTGATGCGGTCCAGGTCACACGCAGACACCATATGTTTGGTCTAAAACCCTAAAACTGCTCTCATGTATTGCCGCAGGACAGCAAATGTGAGTAAATTCTGTCATCTTTGCAGGACTGGATATGAAGAGTGTGCAATGTAGAATATTTCTAGCAACAGTGTGAAAGTGAATAGCACATAACAGGCGCAATACTGGTATAAACATGAATATCTATTGGTACAATATGTGTCACATGACTAAATTTACATCATGGCTTTTAAATACCACCGGTTTCAGAGTCCACACTACAGTCCACACTACAGTCCACACTACAGTCCACACTACAGTCCACACTACAGTCCACACTACAGTCAACACTACAGTCCACACTACAGTCCACACTACAGTCCACACTACAGTCCACACTACAGTCCACACTACAGTCCACACTACAGTCCACACTACAGTCCACACTACAGTCCACACTACAGTCCACACTACAGTCCACACTACAGTCCACACTACAGTCCACACTACAGTCCACACTACAGTCCACACTACAGTCCACACTACAGTCCACACTACAGTCCACACTACAGTCCACACTACAGTCCACACTACAGTCCACACTACAGTCCACACTACAGTCCACACTACAGTCCACACTACAGTCCACACTACAGTCCATATTATTTTAAATACAATAACTGTTATGTTTACAGTTGGTTTTCAGAGAATTATTGGGCTTGAAGTGTTCAGTGTACATGTAAAAATAATGAACTAATGTTAAAGACTGTAAGAGAAACGGACACTGTTTTACACACATGCTCAATGTTGATGATTATGATGTCAGAAAGATCAAAGCATTATAATAAAGAGGAAATGACACAACGCAACACTGAACTTAGAGTGCAGGACTGAGACAAATCCTCTGCTTTTCTTTCATTTAGAAAAAAAAAATGAAAGTGAATGTATTTCATTATAAACAATATTTTTTTATTTTTTTTTATTCTATGTAACCAAAATATAGCAATGGTATTTTGCTGGAAAGGAAACATTTCAAAATAAAAGTCTGTAATTATATTAAAATGAATTTAGCATTAAACACAGTTAAATGTATAAATAAATGTGACAGAAGTTCAGTATAAGTGAGATTTTTCTGCTGCTGATAAAACCTGTTCCCGCGCCCCTGTGTGTTCCTCAGGTGGGAACGGCGCGATACATGGCTCCAGAAGTGCTGGAGTCCCGGATGGACCTGGAGAACATCGAGTCCTTCAAAAAGCGGATGTTTACTCCATGGCTCTGGTTCTGTGGGAGATTGTGTCCAGATGCAGCGCCACCGGAGGTAATGAAGCCCGTCCGTAGAGTCAACATGCTACACACAGACACACAAACAAACACACACACACACACACACACACACAAACACTGAACGATGACATGCTACACAAACACACACACATACACACAAACTCCAGAAGGAGGAGTTTTAAGAAGGGGGACCGGAGGGTTTGCTCCAACTACAGGGGGATCACACTTCTCAGCCTCCCTGGGAAAGTCTATGCCAGGGTACTGGAGAGGAGAACACGGCCAATGCTAGAACCTCGGATCCAGGAGGAACAGTGCGGTTTTCGTCCAGGCAGTGGAACACTGGACCGGCTCGGGCATCTGTTCCGGATGCCTCCGGATGCCTTCCCGGGAAGGTGTTCCGGGCATGTCCCACCGGGAGGAGACCCCGGGGAAGGACACGCTGGAGGGACTATGTCTCCCGGCTGGCCTGGGAACGCCTCGATGTCCCCCCGGAAGAGCAGGAGGAAGTGTCCAGGGAGAGGGAGGTCTGGGCATCCCTGCTTAGACTGCTGCCCCCGCGACCCGGCCCCAGATAAGCGGAAGGAGATGGATGGATGGATGGACAAACACAGACAGACACACACACACACACACACACACACACACACACACACACACACAAACAAACACTGAACGACGACATGCCACACACACACACACACACACACACAAACACTGAACGACAACATGCTACACACACACACACACACACACACACACACACACTGAATGAGGAAGTATGGAGAATCTCCATAGATCTGACCTGATCCCGATCCACAGATCCCAGCAGTCGAGGAGAGAACTGTTGGAGAAATCATGTGTATTTTCTAACCCTCATCCTTCCCTCGGGTCATTTTTGACTCGAAACTATTATTATAAAAAAAATTTCATAAAAACATTGAGTGTTCATCAGAGGTGTCCAAGACCCCAGGACTTTAGTCGCACTTGAACACGAATACACAAACCTTTTTTTTTTTATAAAATTCGAGGATCAATTCATTTTAGGAATGAAAGGAATGCGAGGAATGCTTCAGGTCACACAGAGAAAGATAAAATGCTCAAAATTCAAACTAAAAATGCTAAACCTGTATGTGTATCTGAATGCACACTGAGGAGGAATGACTTTAGGACCCAGCGGAACAGCTCATTCGCTTCATATAGAGATATATATCAAGAAACCATCAAGAGTCATGAAATATCATGTTATATATTATATTTTTTCCACAAGAGGTCGGCAGAGACACCCAGTGTAAGAGATTTTGAGCTGAATTAAACGGGTTATTACATGAAATTGTGAGTTATTTTGATTATATTATTATTATATTATTTAAGTTGAAAGAATGCGAGGAATGTGCTTAATTACTATTTATTCATTTATTTATTATTTATTGATCAAATCTAGTCATTTTAAGGTAAATTAAATAAAATAAAATAAATCTAAAAAAATAAATAAAAATGCATGAAATAAACTTTCTGGACCAAAAACATGACTGATGTGTGTCTGTGTGTGTGTGTGTGTGTGCAGATGTGCGGGAATACGAGCCTCCGTTCGGGAGGCTGAAGGAGCATCCGTGTGTGGAGAGCATGAAGGATGATGTCATCAGAGATCGACTGAGACCCGAGATACCGGCCAGCTGGAGCAACCACATGGTAAAGCCCGCAGTACACTTCTGTAACACACACTGCATGCACACTGAACTGGTTTTGCAGTGATCAGTTGTTCCACAAGATGGCAGCACTGACCCGGGCTGATGTTTCACAGCAGAAGACACAACTAAACACTGAAACAGTTGATAATATATGCCTAATATATCCATACATTCAATATAAACACCATAAAGTAAGCATAGTCATAATCAATCAACAGAAGATTTTATTTAATTATATTAACAGCCTTTTGAAGTTTAATAATCACATTAGGCCATATTGTAATTCCCATGATTAAGACAAGGTCAAGGTCAATGTGTCTTTAGCAGACAGGAGATTCAGCAATCCATACATAAGACCATCCAAAAAACATCAAAACAAACAGTAAACATATATAACATTAAAAAACCTTGTCCAAAGCATAAAAAACTTCTAAGAAAGATCATAACAATGTGCCTCTACACACACACACACACACACACACACACACACACACACACACACACACACACCCGCTTGCCCGCCTAAAATACATAAAGTGCTGTGCATAGCAAAGAGTGTCATCTCCTGCTATTGTTATTTATTATTTCTATGGCTGCGGGTACAGAAGTATTCCTGTATCGTTTGGTTCTCCACAAATCGACATCCAGAGCGGAGGAGCTGAAACTCAGCATGTAATATGAAATATGATATGATATGATGTCAGTATGAAATCTGGACAGCTTTCTGAGGCGAAACAGACGCTCGTGTCCCTTTTTACATACAGACTCACAGTTCTTTTCAAAAGTCAGTTTAGAGTCTGTGACTGTCCAAAGGTATTTGTAGCTTTCTACATAATCCACCGCCTGGTCTTTAATGATCGTAGTGTCGTAACATGAAGCACAGTTTCTAAAATCTATAATCATCTCTGTTGTTTTAGCCAAGTTTAACTCCAAATATGATTTGTCACACCGGGTGACAAACTCTTCAATAATAGGACCATGACCAGACTCACCGTCACTTAGCAGACTCACAATAACTGTGTCATCAGCAAATTTCAATACTGACTTATTAGCATAACTGCTTTGGCTCATGTTAGTGTACAACATATCAAATAAGGGTGCCAGAACACAGCCCTGGGGTGAACTGGTAGATGTAAATAGTAAATTCGACAAAATGCCATTTACTTTCACCCTCTGTGATCTATGTGTCAAAAAAATCCAATATCCAACCCACTACATTTTTGCTCCGATCAAAATGCTCAGTTAGTCTCGTAGCCAAAATGTGAGGTTTGATAGTATTAAAAGCTGAGAAAAATCAATCAACAACAGTCTAGCATGCGTATTTCTCCCTTCTAAGTGCTGAAACAAAAGATTAAATAAAGTAATTGCAGCATCCTCAACCACTCTCTGTGCTCTATGAGAAAACTGCACAGGGTCTAGAGCTCGCTCAGTTTGCCTCACAATCTCCGTCTTCACAAGCTTTTCAAAAGATTTCATTACAAGAGAAGTGAGGGCAACTGGCCTGAGATCATTTAAAGCCTTGGTACTATTCTTTTTAGGGACCGGGATAATAACAGCGTGCTTCCACAGGTTAGGTACATGTTGTAGGTATAAAGACATCACTGTAGATAGAACTTAATCGTCCTGCACAGTATTTCAGAAGCTTGCCACAAATACTGTCTGGACCAGGACTCTTATTTAACTTCTGTGAAAGAAAGATTTTTCAACTGCTCTCTCTTCCAGGATGAGATGATGATTATCTTTAAATGTACATCTCAATTCATCAACTTCATCCTTAAAATCAAACTGATCAAATCTCAAATAAAAATTATTAAGAGCATTGGCAAGCTCACTATTTGAACTGAAACCATCCATGACAATATTACCTCTATTCACAGTTTGCTGTATACCTACTATAGTTTTCACACCGAACCAAGCTGAAGCAATGTTCTTCTCAGCCAGTTTACTCTCTACCTTGCTTTTATACCATTGTTTAGCCTTTGCAATTTCCACTTTAACCTCCTTTTCTGCTGCTTCTCTTTCTATTGTCCCTTCTTGATTGTAAGACAGCTTCTTCTTCTTCTGTAAACTAAACTTCACTGGTCGAACGTCTTAGTCTGCCTGCTTGGACAAGTTACATATTGATTAAAAATTTTGTCAGAGGCTTTTTTAGGGACTCCAATCTCCAATAATAAGATTGGGTGCTTCGGGTGAAATGTTCTGCAGTTTTTGCACCACATCAAATAAAATACTTTAGATTGGCCTATAACACGCTCTCACACGTTTATTTTTTTTGATAAAAAATACAAATAAAATTCACATATGTGGTTCAACAACCAGATGCCATTTACACTTGTTCAGTTTCGTCTGGAATGCGGCCCAGACCTCCTCCTGAAGTGGTTTGAGCGATCGGATTCAAATCCGTCTCGAATGCGTTTCGGAGGGCATTTACACTTGGGGCCCTATCTTGCACCCAGCGCAATTGACTTTGTACAGCGACGCATGTATCATTCCTATTTTGCACCCGACACACAGCGGACTTTTCCCTCCACAGACGCACGCCGGTAAATTAGGGAATGAACTTGCGCTCCCGGGGGCGGTTCAGCGAAAAGAGGAGGCATGTTCCGGTGCAAACGTTCCCTGGTGCTATTTTGCAGTTTCAGAAAACAATTCCTCCACTGACCAGGAAAAACCTAGTCTAAAGTCAGTGGCGCGTCGCACATGTTATTGAATGAATGAAGAATGAATGAATGAATGAAAGAATGAGGCATTTATATAGCGCTTTCATATGTACTACTGTACACCCAAAGCGCTTTACAATCATATCAGGGGATCCCTCCTCAACCACCACCAGTTATTATTATTCATATGCTATTTTAAGGGCGCATGCTTGGCCATAATGTAGCGTGTGCACAATGCACATATGCTTTGCTTCTCTCATCTACACAGAAGCAGCAGTTCTCATTTTTGCAAACCATACATTATTACAAGGAAAAATATTAACACACGAGGGAAATCATTGTTGTGTCCATGAAGATGTGAAAAAATAGGCATAAATCTAGCTTACACATTGACCCAAATTATCATACGCCTGTTTAACTGAAGCTAATTTGGGTGTGTTTCTCCATCCCCAATGTCACTTCTCTGTGTTTTACGGCCCTGACGAGAACGTCGGTCTCCTCGGCTGTGAACCGCTCCTGGCGTGCGTCTGGCAAATCCGCCGTTATAATAGCAATCCGCCATGGAACAAGCGCCCCTGCTCTTAAAGGGAATGTGAGATGTCGCTCTGATTGGTTTATTTCACGTGCCGCCCAAACCACACCTATGAATAATGAAGCTACTTCAGACCAACCATTTTAGATTTGCGTCGGGCGCAAGAGTCATTTATCCCGCCGGTAGCGCCCAAGATCTGCCCACAAAGTTACTTGCGTTTCGCGCTTGATACTTGCGTTTCAGATCGTTAAAATAGGGCCCATGGTCTTTTCACGATCGGATAGCTATCCGATCTGAGAAAACGCATGAAGTGGCCTGGTGTAAACAGCCCCTAAGACACACGTCACCTCCACGCGATTTACCTGTTGTCACTGCTTCCCGATCCAGGCGAAATGGGGTACCAAATCCATCAATAAACAGATCGCTGTCCAAGTCTTGCTCGGTAAGCCAAGACTCTGTAAATGCCATGACGCAACCGTCTCCATATTCCCGGAGGAAACGAACATTCCCTTGTAGCTCATCAAGTTTATTCCGTAAGGACTGATCATTCCCCAAACTAATTAAGTGTTGTTTCCTTAGTCGCTGCCTGACTCCTCCTCTTTTCCCACGCTTCCTTTTCTTCGCTTTACTTGAGTTATCTCCAGTCGCAGATTTACTATATTCCCTTCGATGAATACAATCGGGAGACTGAAGATCCAACTGTAATCCAGTGACTGAATTCTGCATATTCCATTGTAACAGTTGATCTCTGGTATATCGTATCCTCGGAGATTAAATTGTCAATCACTCCGTCACTGCGGGTCTCAGGTGCACGCCCCCCCGCTCAGCCCCGCCCTCGGTTCATCCCCTCTGTCTCCGCTGGGGTCTGCCCACTTTTTCAGCATTTTTCAAATATTTCCAGTGGGTGGAGTCAGGCTCTGATCAGGGGTTTAGTTACCCTTTAAGTTGATCAAAGTCCACAAGGCAGCGATAATTAAAAGCTCCATTTTTCTTTAGATCAATATTGTAATGTTCGGAAGCAATTGTTCATCACAATCGTAAAAAGACACGAGTAAAACTCACTAAAAACATCAAACACAGGACGCCGAAAGGAACCTGCTGCGGGTCGCCGCATGAGCATGCACCCTCTGACATTTAGCGCTTAGTATAGCGCAAAACGTTTTGAAATGAAAATGTATAATAATGTATGACCGTAAATGTGATGAAACTAAACAGAAGTGTTTGTGGGGCTCTCAGTGAGGTTCTGCCATCATCTGATGGATATATGTGTGTGTGTGTGTGTTCAGGGCATTCATCTTCTGAGCTCCACCATCGAGGAGTGCTGGGATCACGACCCAGAGGCCCGACTGACGGCGCAGTGTGTCGTGGAGCGCTTCAGTGACATCATCAGCTCTGACATCATCAAGAGCACAGGGGATTCTGGGAGCGACGACAAGTAGAGCAATCGCCTGATCATGGACATGCAGACACACGTGTGACACGCGCACTTTACAGGAGCATGAACATTTACACGCGTCAGGACAGGGGATTTTACTCAGCTAAACTGCAGAAAACTCTTCCTCAGTGTTTCTTCTCGTCTTCCAGCACAAACATCTAAACACTCTTATATCAGCACTGGAGATTCACTATGACTGAAGATATTAAGTCTTGTTTTCTGAAGAATTTGTCAAAATTAATCAAGAAAATCTGCGAATGGAGTCGGAAAACAAACTTGATTCAAAGGAAAACGACATTTTTGGCAGATATTTGTTCTTGTTTTAAGCACAAACTCGCTCAATTTTGATGGATATCAACTTTATATCTTTGTCTTTTTGTTTCTCTATTAAATGTATCCTGATTTAAGAGTGTTTCGATGTTTGTACTGGAAAACGAGGCTTTTTTGCAGTGTATGAACTCATATTCAGTATCAAGAGCACGTGTATGATGTCAGTTGCTCGTTATGTATCATTATCATTAAGCTTTCAGGGAAAATATGCTTCGCTGACGTGAGGAGACATGGAGGAAGAGGAAGTGAGGTCATATCTGGATGTGAACAATATTCAAACGCAAAGGATTCTGGGACATGTGAACGCTGCAAGAACGTCCAAGACACTCTCTGTGAACTTACAGTATTATAAAGCCACAAAAACTAAATCAGATCAAATCCAGCTGATTTAAGTGTTAATTACAGGAAAATACATACATTACCAAAGAGAACTGTGAGCCAAAGATGATCCGGATTAAAGAGATGAAATATGAATTATGCTGTATTTGAGACTCTCAGGTAAAGCTGTTTATTAATGTGAAAATACAGTCACGCGTGCCTTACAGAGCCAAGACTGATGTGTATCTCATTTACATGAATGTTGATTATCAGTTAAAATCTGTTAATAATATGAACTATCAATAACATACAGTTTATAAAAGCAACATTTATAAAAGAAAAAGCACTTTTTTTGTAATGCATATGTAATCATTGTGAAAACTTATAAAATCATTGATTATTTGTGAATGTTATTGTGTGTTTTATGCATGTTTCTGGTCATCAGTGCAAATTAATCTCAGAAAAAACACAAACCTTTCATCATTTTTACGATCATCTGCCACATTTGTGACCATCAGCGGGGCAAAGTAAGACAGTCAGTACAAAAAAACATTCCTGTTTGTTCTTGGATCCTTTTGTGTAAATCTTTAAATAATTGTAATAACTGTTTCTCATGTAAATGCTTGTTTTAGCTTCCACTTCCTCCGTTCTCCAGTGTCTTTTCTTTTCCAGGAAATTAATACTTCTGGAAAAAGCCATGGTGGAACATTATTAACTGGATTGGCCGTGGTGAAATCTAAGGCTTCCATTTCATTTTTCCTCACTTTTTTCCCTTGTCCATTCAAACCCAAGCCACTGAAACTTTAAATACTCCCAACATTCCTGTATTGTTTCTTTTGTTGGGTTTTCTTTCCCACTTCCTTTTAATGGAGCAGTAATTAGTGAGGCAGATTTTACATTCAACACAAACCTTTTTATTTTTTCATGGATCAAATTAAATCAATATATCAAATTATAGACGTAAATTGAACTACAAATAGGCCTACTGTTTCATGTCTATTTTAATCTCATTCAGTTATGGTGACTAGACACATTCTACAAACCAATTCGTTTTTTTTTAGCAAATCGATCAAATTATTCAGAAGATGCTCTTCGGTTTGTTTGTTTATTAAGATGATTTATAACTCAATTCATTTCATCAGAAATAATTAGAACAGCATTTAAATGTAGATCGCGTTTATGGCCGCTGATAAACATTATTTCCCCGAGCAAATACATGTCGACTCATTTGTTCTTCTGTTTCGCCAGAGCTCTTGCTTTTCATTGGAGGTTGTTGGCAGCAGACCGAGCGTGTATTCAAAACATTAAACACGAATTATGACACATTTAAAATGAACACATTACAATTTGAGAGAGTGTGTTATTATGTTGTAAATAGATTACGGAAGCCCTGAACCGAAACGTTAAAAAAAAAATCTAAAATTATGAGAAGTCGTAGCATTTCGAGAATAAAGTCGAAATATTTCGAGAATAAAGTCGTAATATTTTGAAGGCAAAATTACGAGAATACAGCAGTCTTCCGTAATTTATTTATTTATTTTATTTTTAGTGTTAAAAAGAAAAGCGGGCGTACAAGTCGAACTGCCTCGAATATTTAGGCTACTTTTATCTGGGCTTTCAACAAAATTAATTTCTACAGGTGTATCTACCAACATGGCATTACCATTTGTTTTAGGATGTTACAAAATATAGCCTACTGCGCTGGTGTTGTGCCGAATTCTGGGGTAATAATTTGTCCGGGAGGACAATGAACACGCTTGCATGCGGTGTGGATAGATCTGTTGATTATAATGGGAATGGTTTTGTTTAGTTTGGTGTAAACTAGGTGTGTGCAAGTAAAATGTCTTTAAGGGCAGGAACTTTTCAATTCAATTCACATTTATTTGTATAGCGCTTTTCACAATACAAATAGTTTCAAAGCAGCTTTAAAGTAGCTATGTAGCCTATTCATTTAAACAGTGTATTAATTTAAGGCAGAAGCAATTAGCTCATTGAAGTAATGAATACATGTTTGTTAAAAAATTATTAGGATGTATAGACAAATGTACCATTGGTGCATGAATAAAACTATCATTTAATTATTATTTAATAAATAAATGTGTCATTTATTTGACAAATTCATTTCCTTAAAGGAGCTCCGGTCAATTTTAACATTGAGCCCATTTTGTTGTAAATTTGGAGTGCAGGACAATGAACACGCTTGCATGCGGTGTGGATAGATCTGTTGATTATAATGGGAATGTTTTGTTTAGTTTGGTGTAAACTAGGTGTGTGCAAGTAAAATGTCTTTAAGGGCAGGAACTTTTCAATTCAATTCACATTTATTTGTATAGCGCTTTTCACAATACAAATAGTTTCAAAGCAGCTTTAAAGTAGCTATGTAGCCTATTCATTTAAACAGTGTATTAATTTAAGGCAGAAGCAATAAGCTCATTGAAGTAATGAATACATGTTTGTTAAAAAATTATTAGGATGTATAGACAAATGTACCATTGGTGCATGAATAAAACTATCATTTAATTATTATTTAATAAATAAATGTGTCATTTATTTGACAAATTCATTTCCTTAAAGGAGCTCCGGTCAATTTTAACATTGAGCCCATTTTGTTGTAAATTTGGAGTGCTGTCAATACAGAGAACAATGACAAAAATCGGTGTTGCCTACACCGTGTTATCCTCTTTTTAAAATTTGCACCCTGTTGACTTCAATGGGGCATATTTTAAACCTGCTTTTACAAGTGCACGTTTACATTACAAGTGCACAGGTCATGTGAGTGATTCCTTTAGAGTTAACACGGGTGAATCTGACTGCAGTCGATGTGAAAGATATGAATAAAGTTAATTCGCCAGCGCTCATACCTGTGTTTACATCCTGTTTTCGGATGAAGTCCAAAGTAGTCGATTGTCGAGATCACGCGCATATGTTTAGTTACCTATGATCACGCGCGTGAACTCGACAATCGACTACCTTGGACTTCATCCGAAAACAGGATGTAAACACAGGTATGAGCGCTGGCCGAACTTCATTTTAAGGGATGGTGTAGCAATATTGTTGTCCAGGTGGAAATCGGGAGAAATTCGGGAGAAAGGTCGGTCCGGGAGATTTTCGGGAGGGGCTTTGAAATTCGGGAGTCTCCCGGAAAAATCGGGAGGGTTGGCTTAAAGTAAATGAGTTAATTATTTTTGTGAGACAATCAATCTATCCTTCAAAACAAAAAAAGCCATCAAGACAATATCAAGGTTTTTCTATGGTGTAACATTCATAGATGAGCATGGTGCTGTCTGATTTTAGTTTATTTCACTTTTTAATTTGTATGTGCAGAGAATCAATATGCTGCTTTAAACTTTTCACATTTGACAGTTTCTTGAAATATTTTAGAGGATCAATAACACTTAATATTTGTTATATGTGTACCAAATTGTTCTCCGTTGTTGTTTCAGGGAGATGAAAACCGTGAATTAGGAAATGCAGTGGAACTTTAGGATTTTAAATGCTTCTGGACTGAAACCAGGAACTGCTCAAAATGCTGACAGAGAGTGTGAACTCAACCAAACAATCAAACAAGACTCTATACTGAATAAAGGCAAAAGGTGTTTAAATAGACAGTGTAATGATCAAATGAAACAAGACACAGCAGAAACAGATGAGCAATAGGGTACCGGGAAATGAAGTCCGGGAATAACAGTCCAACAAAACAGTGAGGGACTAGGCTGTCATCTGTTGGTACGTGATGACACCTGCAGCTGACAGATGTAACAGCAGCATTTCTCCATAATTACATATATACATTGAAGTTATAAATATTGACAATGAATTTAAGTAGGCTACGTTTCTACGGCTGTACTTTTCCCACACATGCGTGACCGCATTTCAGGAGTGCAGGAATGAAGACAAAGGTGTGATTTCATCACTCAGCCATGCAGTGACAGGCAGGAATGCACTCAATACTCCCAGAAGAGATAAAGGTAAAAGGTTTGTTACGTTCTGTTCAATGATCTGCTAATACATCACGAATGAATGAATTGTGTGGGGGTTCCCTCTTTCTTTCTTTATATTTAGGCCTAGGCTATTTATTTTATTGGGAAAAATAACTTGTGAGCACAAGCCCTTGACAAATAAATAAATGTGTTATTGGATAAAATAGTGTGTTTGCTGAACTGCTTAATGGCACGTATAGAAGGTTAAACAGTAATTCATCTACAAACAGCAATATAGCCTACCTTTTCATAATTCTGTGGTAAATGTTGTATGATCAACCATATCTATTTGTCCTTATCAGGCAAACATTGATGTTTTCAGTTTACATGCACTTTTAGTGAAAGTATGGAAAACAAATAATTTTGCCTAAAGCGCCTGCACTGAAACCAGCTGCCACAGCAAGTGTACTAAACTGAATCATCTTCAGCGCCTTATTGCGTTCGATGTGTCAAAACACACAAAGTTCACAAACAGGTGGTCTTGTCTTTAGTGAATGTAAACATCTGAAAAAAAATCTTGTATGCCCTAGTGAAAACAATTACCAAAATGTATTTAAAATAGCCTACGTTTATTTCATAGGCCTACTAAGTATAGCCTACAAATCCATAAATATATTTACTGACATATTGTTTTATGCACAATGCACATTTCTTAATAGTAAGCTCTGGTTCTCTTCGTTTAGGGGTCACACTTGACTCCTTCGCGGTCAAAAGTGACCGAAGCCTTAAAATGTAACTTATTTTTTCAGGAAAACCAATGTAATATATTTTTGTTCAATAATATTTTTTATTATTATTTAGAATTTTGAAAGGTTTCTCTGGTACTACACTGTAAAAAATGATTTTATGTCAAAGTAAATAAAACAGGAACAATCATGTATCTTTTGCTAAGAATAATTTTGTAAAAAT
>FLSR01000697.1:8820-55506 GCA_900092035.1 Leuciscus waleckii
TCTTTATTATTATTATTATTATTATTATTATTGTTGTTGTTGTTTTTGTTGTTGTTGTTATTATGGTGCACAAAAACTTACCAGTTGTCACTGGAAGGTCTGGGATGGAGGCTGGAGATGTGTTGCTTCCTGGAACATAAAGTCTCAAATATTATGTATGTGTAAAAAAAAGAAAAAAAAAAGATAATGCTACTACTAATAATATTAATAATTACCAGAAAGAATTTTGGCTACTAAACATGTTTGAAGCTCAGCATTTAATTTCCTCAGTTCCTTCCCTTCAGCAATAGCTTCTTGATATTTCCGAGTTAGAGATTTGTATCGGTTCTCAAGCTCATCAAATTTTTATTTTGGAATTAGTTCATCCTCACTCTCACTTGCTGTTATCTCATCATCTACAATATTTTTTCCTCTTTTAGGTGTAGAATGAGGAGGAAATAGTGGTTGCTTCCTTTTCAAGGCTTGTCTCTTTTTTAAAATGTCCATCAGAAATGTCTGCTTTCCTTCCTCAATGCTTGACTTTTGGGCTGCCTGAAAATACAACTAACACAAGTAAGAGGTATTTAAATTATTCAATGAATTGAGTTCATCGTGCAGTCTTTTCATGTTACTTACAGCATTATCCTTAGCTTCCTTCCTTTCTGACATTTTGTTCTCTGGTGGACTTTTATCAAGCAGCTTTGGCACTCGAATCCTTTTCCCAGTTGCCAGCACATTTTCAATTTCCTCACAAGTTTCTGGAAAATGGGAATAGCTTTCTTCTTACTAAGTAACGTTACTTGTTTATTTTCAGTCTAGAATTACACTAATGAAAACATCCATTTTTACTCTAGATTTAGTTTGATTCATAAATTAAAATGACCTTTTTTTCTTTTACTTTAATATCTAACTTACTGGAATGGTCACCTGGTATTATACTGGCAGAAAATAAAATTGAAAAAGCATTTAAATGAACTAATTTGATATCAAATCATATTGTTTAAACAATTAGGATCTTAAAAAATGAATACATTAGGTTATTAAGATACAATGAGCTAGGTAACAACTAGCAGCTACAGGTTAACCTTATGTTATTAATAGCAGCGCTATTCATTAAGTTATCTGGTTCACAGATGTCACAAAAACGTCCTCAGTTTTGTAAGCTGTTTATTAAGCATATTTATAGACATAGTACTGTAAATTGAAAGATTTAGGCCTACCTTTCAGCAACAGAATCTGTCCTTTTATGAAGCGTCCTTTCTGCAGGATCCAGTAAGTGTGAGACGAGAAATCCGTCGTATTTTTTGGGTCAAAGTGTTTAATGTCTTTAACATTAACAACGTCTTTAAATAATGTACATAGCCTATGCGAACATTTTGTAGTAAAAACGCACGCAGATATCTGAAGCCTTCTCCGTATCTGATAGAATATGGGGCGCCGTTTGTAAAGCGACTCACGCTGAAAATAACAGCAACATTTTGTCACATTTAGCTTCAAACAATGTTTAAAAAACTGGTATTAATTTTTGACGGTCACTTTTGACCACATTTACAACAATATTTGTCAACTTAGAGATAGTTTAAATAGTTAAATCTAAATATTAAATGTTAACCTAAATGCTAAATCTAAATGTTAAATCTAAATCTAAATGTTAAATCTAAATATAAATGTTAAATATAAATGTTAAATCGAAACGTTAAATCTAAATCTAAATGTTAAATCTAAATATTAAATCTAAATATAAATGTTAAATCTAAATGTTAAATCTAAATCTAAATGTTAAATCTAAATGTTAAATCTAAATCTAAATGTTAAATCTAAATCTAAATCTAAATGTTAAATCTAAATATTAAATCTAAATCTAAATGTTAAATCTAAATGTTAAATCTAAATCTAAATGTTAAATCTAAATCTAAATCTAAATGTTGAATCTAAATGTTTCGGGTGAAACTAAATATTGAACTAATATGCAAATTCAAAATGCCGGTAACCGGAAGTGCCACATTGTTTACATTGTTTAACAGAGTTTAAGAACCAGACAACAACAGAGGGACTAAAATGAAGAGGTATAAGCAGTACCTGGAGCCAGATACTACCTATCTGTTGCCAAGGACAACAAAATTTAGATCAAACACTTATAGCTCCAACAATGATGCACCTGGACCATCTAACAATGAGCACCCTGAACTAGAGCAGTTGTGGTCGCGCCGGCGTCTCTTACATTATGAGCGTGCTTGACACGCGCAACGCGCCTACATTTGAAATAACGAAATTATAATTGAAATCGGCATTGTAAGCATATGATTTTTTTTTTTACTTAGAAAAAATATTTTTATATAAAATTATTAGTGGAACATTTTATGCATCTTTATTCACCTCCAAGCATATCCCGCGCTGTGAACTCAGGGGGGCGCGGACCCCAGGTTGGGAACCAATGAACTAGAGGACAGAAATAGTGTAAATGGCACTGAAGTACATAATGAGGAAGAAAGTGAGACAAACGAAGCAAGCGACGGAGAAGCAATGGAATTGGAGGAAGGAAACTGTGTAGATGGTGACAGTGAAACGGCAAGTGATGGGGAAGTCACTGAAGCCGATGAAAGTGATGAAGGCAGTGATGTTGAGGAACATGATGGAGAAGAAAGCCAGTCATTTGCACATGATACTGGTCCAAAATTTGATGAAAATCTAAATGTCCCAGTATGCAGATTTCTCTCAATTACAAAGGCTGAACTCCTCCTGCTGCTCATAACATTCACACTAAGGCACAATTTAGCATTTGCTGCACTGCTTGACCTTTTGAAACTGATTAATTTTGTTTTCTCTAAAACAGTACTGCCAGCCAGTAAGCACATGCGTAGTAAGGTGTTCACACACTTCAGTCAGAGAACAGAACTTCATTTCCTTTGTACATTCTGTCAGTCATATCTTGCAAGTCATAAAAACAATAATCCGAGGAAACACTATGTGTGTTCACACTGTAACAAGACAAACAGTACCCAAGATCTGAAAAGCCAGAGTTACTTTGTAACTTTACCAGTTGATTTACAGGTTAAGTCATTCCTTGAAAATGACAACTTCAGAAATTCACTCAATTTGAGATTTACAAGAGCAACATCAGAGAACGTACTCAGGGACATTTATGATGGCGATATGTACAAAGAGCTCTCGCGCCCAGGTGGAATTCTGCACAATAAGGATAGCCTTTCATATGTGTTCAATTCAGACGGAAGTCCCTTGTATAAAGCCTCAGGTACATCAATCTGGCCAATACAGCTGGCTATTAATGAAATTCCACCTGCCGAACGTAGAAAAAACATGATACTTGCTGGTTTGTGGCATGGGAAAGGGGAACCAAGTGTAAGACTGAAAATACTGGTTGAGGCCTAGAGTCAGAGAGATGCATTGTGCTGATAAAAGAAATATGTCCTGTTGATGTACCCCTTTTGCAGAATGGAAGATCAAGGGTTTTTCTTCCTCACATTTTAGTATGCTCTTCTAATTTTGGTCAGTACTGGCAGTTTCACCAACCGAAATAGTGAACAAATGGTTGCACATTAACTTCACCAACGAAAAATACATCTGCATGTTTCCAAACACTATTGAAAGGGACATTTATCTAATTGAAAATATATATAAGATGCTCTCTTACAGCACCACAAAATTACTGTAAAAAGTTAGCTTACACATATGATAATGTGTACATGTGTTATGATATTTTTTAAACAGAAAAACTTTACTAAACTGTAGCTAGGTGCAAAAACAATTATTTTAAACAATTATAGTATGTTAGCATTTTATTTCAACTACAGTATTTTATTGCATTTTACCTATGGTATTTAGCATTTAAAGGTGCATATGTACTCTGTATTTTTTGTCTTAACTATGTATGAATTATATTTTTTAAATATCTGTTTACCTATTTAACTTAATATTTAAAATGGCACATTTACGCTGTATTGCTTTGCTCTGTATTTTTACCCAGTATGAATTATAATTATTTTATTTTACATTTGTTTCATTTTATGTTAAATTTTTTTTTATATCTGTTAACATATTTAAATAAAAAATTGCATATTCACTAGGCATTTGATCTGTATTTATTTTCATCTTACTTGTGTATGAATTATGATCATTTTTTATAAAAAAAAAAAGCATATTTTACATTGAATGTACGGTGGCGAGAGCTCAACGCGCTGAAACTGAAGAAAACACATGCAAATTAGAAAAACACCAGAAAATTAAGAAAACTTCTTCATCAGTTTGACAACACACTGCAAATACTCACATTTCATAGACGTATTGCAGATGAGCAAACACTAACCAAAAAATACTCCCAGATGTAACACGCACATCAAATAGACATCACAGAGATGTACTGTATGTGTGCTATCAGAAATGGTTCCACCAGCTCATCCAGGTCCCCACCAGGTTAGCCAAGCTGGTCCACCAGCTCATCTGGTCCCTACCAGCTGGTCCAAGCCGGGCAACCAGCTCATCCAGGTCCCCACCAGCTGGTCCAAGCCGGGCAACCACTCATCCAGGTCCCCACCAGCTGGTCCAAGCTGGTCCACCAGCTCATCCAGGTCCCCACCAGCATGGACCAGCTAATGACCAGCTTGGACCAGCTAATGACCAGCTTGAGCTGGTATTAGCTGGATTCTCTAGTAGGGGAGGGCTGACTGACATGAGTACAAGGCATAGGCCTATTTAAATTCACTACGAAGTACCGATCTGCTATAGTTGACATATTTATCAGGCGTGTATATAAGCTTAAAACTGAGGCCCCTCTGTATATTCACCAGGCCCATGGTTCGAATTACGTGGGAGCCAGTGGGAGCTTAGCTCCCATAGAGAGAGGATGAGCTCCCATGAAAGCAGTAAAATCATACACCCTGTGGGGGTCTCTAAAAATCATCAGCACCATTATTTTAAATGACAAATAAAGCACTTTTTCCTTCAGACTACTAAATACAATTAAAATAAAGAAATTATTAAAATAACAATAGTAGCCAGATTTTTCAACTTTGTCTTTTTAACTGCAGAAACAACAATAAATGCTAAACTGGAGTCGCAGTCTTTTTAGCTAAAAATGTTCACAGCATCCAAAAATCTAATTAGAACCGGCTGAAAAGTTTTGAAATCACTTGTACCCTATACATTTTAAATTTTTTACATTTATTCATTTAGCTGACGCTTTTATCCAAGGCGACTTACAAGTGCTATCTATGTCAGAGGTCGCACGCCTCTGGAGCAACTAGGGGTTAAGTGTCTTGCTCAGGGACACATTGGTGTCTCACAGTGGATTCGAACCCGGGTCTCTCACACCAAAGGCATGTGTCTTATCCATTGCGCCACTACCACCCCTTCACTTACTGTATAATGTAGTAATTGATCAGTTTTTATCTCTTTCTCCAACCTTGACGGAATTTTACACTTAACATGTTTTCACTGTTATACAGGGTGTGCTATTACACATCTTCTGAAAAACACAGGTGAAGAAGAAGCAGAATCAAGCGATATCATATGCAAACAGATGCATATGTAAAATTTTACGATCATCAATATATAAATCAAAACTGAATGAAATGTCGAGCTAGGACGAGCTACAGGACAGTGAAGCTTTGGGGGTGTTGATGGACTCGATCTATTCCATCTGTGCGTTGATCATCGTTCTGGATCCCATCCAGACTCGGTCTCTGACAAAAATGCAAAATGAAGTTAGAATAAAACATTTTTTTTTCTATTGTTTTTTTAAAAAGAGGGTATAGTCTTTCTTTTAATATATAGCGTGTTCAGATATATTTAGACAACAAAATATTCTGGGAGCCATCAAATTTGTAAAAACAATAAAAAATGCTGGCGATGGCTGAAAACTTAAAAAAAAAACGCTGGCAGGGAAAGAGTTAAAGCGCGGCTCCTTTAAGGCTTCTTAACCCTATTCGGAGGGATTAACTTTACAAGGGTAGATGGAGTAATGTAATTTTACCACAGGACGTCTGTAATATTAATGGCCAATTCGCACGGGATAAGAGAGGGATCTCAGTAAAACTTGCAGAAGTGGGAGGGGTGTGGCTGTCGTTATGTGCGTATTATGTTGCTTCCTGATATCACGTGCGCATATAGCACATATACACATATAGATGTCTACATCTTTATGTTAACTTATATGTGATATATGCACATGTAGCCTAACCTATATTTATATATAAAACAGTTATGTCCGGTGGAACGATGTATTAATTAACTTGAAATTGGATTATGTTGGTAAAAGGCACTTATCTAACGCTAAAAGATGATTATAACAAGTGCTGTCGATCTTCTCTCTGATCTGAATGGTTGAGTTTTGCCACAGACTCGTCCCAGCGTCTAGAACACAACTGATGCTTTTACAAGCGTCTCCATACTCGGAAAAAATGCGGAAAAATACTTTTAAACAGGAAATGAAGAAATATTTACGTACATGTACATAAATATATATTTACAGCGGGTCTATTCGCACAGGATTAGTAGGCTATTACCTGAGGTAATTTTTCCGGACCTTTTTACTGAAGGTAAAAGTCGCTGTAATCTTTACTGACATTGTCCGTGATGATCACTGAGATGCACATTCAGATAGGACTATAATTACAGAGAAGCTCTGGTGATAATGACTTTACCCCTCCTCTCCATGTTAACTATTCCCAATCCCGTCCGAACAGGGCTTTGGCTCATTGCAGAAGAAACATGATCAATGCCACTCGCTATTGCAGGAGTGAAACGTTATCCATATAAAACAGAGGCGCAAACAAACTATTCACCGATGTCATATGCAAATAAATGTACCTGTGTGACATCATAGATCCTGCAATATCCAAACAAGCCGTTTTTGGAGATTCATTAAACAAATGCTTTGTTTATGGAGGACGTTTTAAGCTATGAATCTTGCAGGATGTTTTAATGGTATAAAAACCTCTTATATCTCACAAGTCTAGGCCAGTTTGATTTCTCATGTTATGACCTCTTTAAGGAAAGGCCTCTATTAGTGAAACATGCGCATGCGCAGTAATGTCACACTGTTAAAGACTAGATAAGGCTGTTATTGACCCCGTCCCAGACAGATGCTAAGGCTAAAGTGCAAACATAACTGCCAGACAATAAAGTTATGTTAAATCTTATGTATGATGTATCTTTATAGATGATCATTTTAAGTATGTACTCTGTGATGTATATATTTGGGTTTCCATGGTCAGAAAAGCTGGATTTTTCAGGAAGTGTATATCCTTTTTTCCAGTGTGATCGAGTAGACATTGTATTGAACACATTTTTTGCAATAAATTGAATATTTAAAGTTATAAAGTGTTAAAAAAAAAAGTCCTCCATTAAGCACAAATGACTATATAAGTCATGGATATTCACTGGTGATGAGGTGCAGGAACCCTCTAATGCTTATAATGTAGGGGAAATAAACTATAGCTGGTGTCTTGCAGTGTTTGAATGGCATTTCAGACCCTCTTGCATTCATGGACTGCAAACAAACTGCTGAATTTGTATCCAAATAGTTGTCTTTTGTTTTTGCATCACAATTTATATAGATGATAATACTCCATTATGAATGTCAAAATAGCCAGAACAAATAGAGCAGTGTCTTTGTAACACGATGGCAGTGGAGAATTGCTCCCAGACCTGATTTTACTTCACTAGACTGTGTTTTGGTTTATGCAGCAAAGGTCAATCACATGTCTGGGTCAAAGGTGTAATGCAGAAAGTTTCCAACTAAAGATACTGGCAGTGTTATGTGTCAGGAACAATGGAAAAATGGAAAAGTTACTCAGTGCAGGAAATTATGTTGTATTATTAGTTTTTAAATGCATTAATATGTCATCCAGTTGCATGTGCAAACATTTTTCCATCGTCACACCTGTTTATTTTTAAGATCTTTTTGCGTAAAGCGTATCAGAAAGAATTCTCCAGAAACACTTCCTGATAATCAGCATGAACTGTGATATCACAAAGATGATGTTAATAAGAAAAAAGAAATATTTTTCTGTAGCAAACCTACTGTAAGTCTGGTTGTGTTGAAAACACACAAGAGCAAATCATGGCAAAACACTCCACCAGCCTCCTCATGCACATTAGCCCTGATTTATTAAAACTTTGCATATATTAAATCATGTGCAAACCTGACTTACACTGTCTATTTATAGTGTTTTTAATAGGATTTAAATGGGTTTTTATAAGCTTTTGCAGATTTCCATCAACCATCATTTATATTCATGATGTGCTTTTGGTTATAAATCATGATGTTTAAACCTATTTTGTTTTGTGAATAAAATAAAATAAAAATGCAAGTATGCATTGACTTTCTAGGTTTTGAATTTAATTTGTATTACTTTTATTGACTGATATTTGACTCTGTGATCTGACTATTCACTTGTTGATTAGCAAAAGTGTTAATTGTTTATTGCTGATTTTTGAGTAAATAATTATTAAGTAAAATAAGTGTTTATTTTAATGCACATTTAATTTTTCTGACATTATTAGTGTATTATTATGGATATACTGACCAGTCTGCTCTCTAGATATGGCTTACAATTAATTTTTACATATAGGCCTATCTGCAATAAATAATATAATTGTCAAATAATAAAATGACTACATCTGTCTGTATGTGCAATTGTAATTAAATTAAATTAAATTAATGCAATTTTTTAGATTGCACAAACAAATTAATTGGTACACTTTATTAGGTTAACCAGGATTGTTATGTATTCCATGTCATGACCTGTATAAATATATTGATTGCATGTTCATAAACTGGAGATTATCTTTCCAGGCTGGTAAACATTAACCCATGTTGCTTTGAGTGAACAAACAAGCCCCAGTTTTCAGGAAGAACCAGTTTATGTTACGCTGGGAGTGGCCTGAAAGTTTCTGCCCCCTTCGAGCATCAATAAAAGGAGGAACCGTCCCGACTGTGAGCACAACTGAAACATCACCAGAACAGCCTCTGGATGCCTTTCCAAGCGAGAGAAGCCGATCTCTGACCTGTAGCTGAGGGAAACCCTCTGAGAAGCGGATGAAGAAACAAATCTTACTACATTTCACATACAGAGGACTAGTGAGCAAAGGAAAAAAGAGTAAAAGAAGAAAATGGCCAATTTTATATTACGGAAAGCCGAGCCCAAGGACGTGT
The DNA here is from genome assembly GCA_900092035.1 of Leuciscus waleckii. NCBI lineage: Eukaryota > Metazoa > Chordata > Actinopteri > Cypriniformes > Leuciscidae > Leuciscus > Leuciscus waleckii. The sequence goes on from FLSR01000697.1 coordinate 17,975, forward strand.
CTGACATACTGCGACTCATAAGGTGATCGACTCAGTTTTAAACCGGACTGATGCTGTTAATACAAGATACTGACGATAAAGATGTGTTTGTGCGCTCAAATGCTATGTTGAGATCAGAAGAGTTTCAGTACCAGTGGATAGTGCTGTCAAATCGATGAATCGCGATTAACCGCATCTAACATCAAAGTTTGCAAATATAATAGCCTGTGTGTGTGTGTGTGTGTGTGTGTGTGTGTATACACAAACTTTCATGTTAGATGTGATTAATCACGATTAATCGATTTGACAGCACTACTAGTTAGTAATCCTAACTTCATCATTTTTAACCTGAATATGTATCTTTTGTATTAGGAACTGGCAAAATTTGAGGAAATGGAAGATCAAGTTATTCTGACTGAAAAAGGTAAGTACACTGACTGTCAGAAATCTGGAATAATTAAGATGAAAAATGTCTCTTCTGCTCACCAAGGCTGCATTTATTTAATGAAAATACAGCAAAGACTGTAATATGGTAAAACATTACAATTAATGATTTCTGAAGGATCATGTGACACTGAAGACTGGAGTAATGATGCTGAAAATACAGCTTTGATCACAGGAATACATCAAATTTTTACTGTGTTTTTGATCAGAAGTGAGCTGAAGAGACTTCTTTTTAAAGCTTTTTGATCATTCCAGCTTTTGAACGCAGTGTAAATGCGATAACTTTCAGAGTTTGCAGCTTCTGTTACGGTGTTGTAAGTGCTGTTTTGCTCCTGTAGATCTCCTGGAGGACGGTTTCGGAGATCATCCCTTCTATCACTGTATAGTGGCCGAAGTGCCTAAACAGCACCAGAGGGCCGACGGTAAACAACTCTGCGTTCAATGCACTATATGTTGCGTTGTTCTGCTTTTTTTGTTTCCCCTCCCCCCCCAAATCAGGTTGAAGTGAGCACACCAGGAGTGTGTTAAACTCTCTCGGACGCTCGGGTTACCAAAAGTGGTTCTGTGCATAATGACGCAAAACAGTGTTTGGTAACACTTTGCATTGCTGTGCCCATGTACGTAATAGTTCACCCAAAAACGAGATTTTAGGAACATTATAATTATGCACACTCCCAAAAATTATTTTCGTACTCAATATTCCAGTGCAAAACTACTAATTATCTAAACATTCTTAAATTACTAAAGATATTAACTCTTTTTTTTATTTCTTGAAGAAGTGAGTTTATGCTTAAAACAAGAAAAAATATAGGCGAGAAGAATAAACTAATTCAAAAAGAACACAAGTTTATTTTTTCTGACATTATTGGCAGATATTTGTTCTTGTCACTTAATTTTGCAAAATTTTTTCAGAAAACAAGATTTATTATCTTATGTCATTTTGCTTGATTTAAGAATGTTTAGATATTTGAACTGGAAAACAAGTCAAAAATACATACTTTTTTGTCGTGCAACAACTTAAACTTGGGTCTGTTTCTACCGTTTGACTTGGATTATACTACATCTATAGTTCATATTGGGATTTTTGTCCCTTTTTTGTAGCTGTTGAAAAGAGTTGCATGGAAAATTTGGTTTAGCGTGACATGAGGGTGAGTAAATAAGGCCAGAGTTTCTTGTTTGGGTGAAGTCGCCTATTAATTGAAGCAACAGTGTAACATGAGCACTGGAATATAAAGTGTCTTTTTTGTGCATCTGAACATTCAACACAGAGAATTTCAGTTGTTTGACATTTGCCAAGAACGCTTATCCAATCCCCCTCTGTAATTTATTGTCTTCAGGCTACAGTCTCTTGCTTCGCCATGTACATTGCCCGTGGCGTGTACATGGATGGGCGGGGAGGTAACTGAAAGATCGGTTACAATAGTGTAACATATACAATAAACCAGAGGTAAGGCCCCAACAGCTGGGACGTCACCAGCCTTACACACACAACAATATGCCCAAAACTAACAACTTTCTTACAGATGGATCATATGGATTTGTTACCATAGTCACAACTAGGGATGGGAATTGCAAGGAATGATCGATTCCATTAATGAATCTTTTAGTAATTCCGAGGAGGAACTAATGGGCAAATGTTGAGAAACGATTCTAATTGCCATGATATTTTATTTTATAACTATATTCCATCTACATCTGTGGAGGAATGAACGTCATGATAGTCTTTCTAGCGTGTTTTGATTCCCAACCCTACTCTACTGCTCTGCAAAAAAAATTTTTTTCTTAATCAGTATTTTTGTCTTGTTTTTCTGGTATAAATATCTTAACATTCTTAAATTAACATTGTTTACTTGAGAAGCAAAATGGCTGAAGATTTTAACATTCAGTACTCTTTCAGAAGATGTGTAATAGCGCCCCTAGCATATAACAGGGAAAACATGGATTGCCGGAAAATTCTGTCAATGGCGGGGAAATATTTAAGCATAAACGTACTAAATATTTATAAATTTTTCAGAAAACAAGAAGTTATAACATCTAGCTTCTCAAGTAAATCTGTCTTGATTTAAGGGTACGTTTACACGACAATGATGTCTTAAAATGGAAAAGTTTTTCCTTAGTGTTTTTCGCTTACAGAAGACGATCTCCGTTCACACGGATCCGCGAAAATGGCTAAAAGCGCTGTATTATTCATGCCAGGCCAGTAGATGGCGATGCCACTTTGTAAAGAAACACTACATGCCTATAGACTGAACATGAAATACACATGCACAATTTCCAAGCATTCACAAATTTACGCTTTTGTAGTTTAACCGTGACAATAACGGTATCGGTTTCAAAAACGTGCGTTTTCAGGCCCACAAAACGCCGTTGTTGTGTAAATGAACTGTCAAAACGCATACCGTATAAAGTTTAAGTTGTGTTGTATGTTGTTGTGTAATATAATATATATTATGTTTATATATCTAATTTGTTTACACGCACGACATATATAGATTTGTACGGGAAAACAAAAAATACTAATGAAAATAATTTTTTGCAGTGTGGTATAAATGTTCAAATCAACACAATAAAAGTGAAAAGAAGAAGTGAAATGAAAGATTAATAAAAAAAATTGACACCTGGGATGACGTGACTGTGTATGTGAGGGTTGTGATGCCATAATCCCACCCGAAATTAATTTCAGCCAATCGCAAACCAACAGCGTTTGTCTCCGTGTAAAATCTGTCTTATCTGTGATTTTGAAGTTGCTACAAAATGCATTCTCTTGCTGCAAACAAACAATAGAGTGATTGAACCTTTTTTTCCAGGTCATGTGATCGTTGGCTTTGCCATGTATTATTTCACCTATGACCCCTGGATTGGAAAACTGCTCTACTTGGAGGACTTCTATGTCATGAAGGAGTATCGGGGTATGAATGTGAACGTATGCATTTGTGAAATCAAATTGTCAGATTTATGAGATGTAACACACTTTTCCTTCTGCTCAAATTAGGCTTTGGAATCGGTTCTGAAATCCTGAAGAAACTGAGTGAGGTAATTTCCTTTATAACACCTAGAGCCCTATTTTAACGATCTGAAAAGCAAGTATCAAGCGTGAAACGCAAGTAACTTTGTGGGCGGATCTCGCAAATCTAAAATGTGTTGGTCTGAAGTAGCTTCATTACTCATAGGTGTGGTTTGTGCGTAACGTGAAATAAACCAATCAGAGCGTCATCTCAAATTCCTTTTAAGAGCAGGCGCGCTTGTTCCATGGCGGATTGCTATTATAACGGCGGATTTGCCAGACGCACGCCAGGAGCGGTTCACAGCCGAGGAGACCGACGTTCTCGTCAGGGCCGTAAAACACAGAGAAGTGACATTGGGGATGGAGAAACACACCCAAATTAGCTTCGGTTAAACAGACGTATAATAATTTGGGTAAATGTGTAAGCTAGATTTATGCCTATTTTTTCACATCTTCATGGACACAACAATGATTTCCCTCATGTGTTAATATTTTTCCTTGTAATAATGTATGGTTTTCTAAAAATGAGAACTGCTGCGTCTGTGTGTAGATGAGATAAGCAAAGTGTATGCGCGTTGTAACACTAGTTTAAATTTATATTTAATGCAATTAGTTGAACTTAAGTGCTTTTTTTGACCCACGTAAGCACATCTTAATATGCGATTTCATAATAATTATTTCTACTGTTTTTGAAAATATTGTTAAAATGTATTGACTAGCATTTATAGTAAACTAAAATAACTTGCATAAACTAATTTGCAACTTCACATTTGTAATGACGATGTTGAAATAATATCAAATAACACACTACAAACTTGTATGTTAGATGCGATTATCGCAATTAATTTAATTGCAATCAGCATGCAATTGTGTCCGAAGACATTAAATTCAGTTTTCTTTTTCCGTAAAAGTATAATAAGTGTAATTCTTCTCCACAAGTGTACCAAAGCTCAAAGTCTACAATAATTATACCCAGGTTAATGATCTAACATTATACAGCCTCTCCAATCTTCCTCATGGCAGTATATCTTGTACTAAATCAGTGTTCCCAATCATTGGTTTCCTGCAGACGGCGGTCCGGACTCGGTGCAGTAGTATGCACTTCATCGTGGCGGAGTGGAACAAGCCCTCCATCGACTTCTACAAGCGGCGCGGGGCGTCAGATCTCTCTCTGGAGGAAGGGTGGAGGCTCTTCAAGATCGACAAGCAGAACCTCCTCAAGATGACCAGCGAGGAGTGAACCGGATGAAGTGTTGTTTCTGTTTAGTCTATAGGTGTGTCCCAAATCAAGTACTTATGCACTATTCTACGCCATTGTGTGGAATAAATAGTGCGAGTTGTTCACACTGAAAATTCTAAAAAGAAAAAGTGCACTTTAAGTTTCCGGATCATGCACTTATTTAACCCGAAAAAAACAAAGTGTTTTGAACATTGGACACTTCATGCACTCGACTGTCGCAGCTTTAATTACGTAGCAGAGGGGGAGGAGCTATCAGACTCCGATGTTGAAAGACAAAATACATTCATAAAGTTCATACACTACACCGTTGAGTACATAGTGCATAAGTACATAGTGTATAGTGCGTCATTTGGGACACAGCTAGAGATTGACCCTGTGGTGGACAAACCTTCAAGTTCAAATGGCATTTTGAAGCATTCAGGGTGTGATTTTACATCCAAACCTCTGACTATTACCCATAATTCTATATGGAATTATATACCCATAATTCTATACGTCCTCTTTATATGTCTTTGTGTTTTTTGTATGACAAGTATAAAAAGGCTGACAAAAGCTCTATCTTTAAATGAGTAATTCCCCTCAAAATACAAATATTTTGAAAAGATGACTGAGATTAATTCTTGTTTTGACGTAAAGAGATACATGATTATTTTTCCTTTTGTGATTTAATAATGCATGCATCAGGGACTTACAATGCAATGTAATGATGTTTATATAGACATGTCGTATTTACTTCTTTGTATACTTCTACTTAAATTATACTAAGGGGAAAAAATAAAAAAGTTTCTCTTTATTCACCAGATCTTTTCTTTTTTATGTTATATATATATATGAGATCTAATGCTTCCTCATTTTATACTTTGAAACTCTACAATTCCATCCCAAAAGATTAAGGCACAGACACAGGCAAAACCATTGTTTTGTTTTAGTTTTTTCATGCACTAGTGAATTTTAAGATTTTGTCTATTCTGCTTCATTAAGATATCTTGTTTCAGGCTAATGGAAATAAAATAGCCAACACATTTAAGTACTTAATGTTCTTTATCTCTGCATTTCAATTAGAATCCATATCTTTAAAGGCTGTGAGTTTGAGTCAGAAATCTCCACTTCTGCAGCTTTACACACACCAAACTTTGCAGTTTTATTCCTTTCTATATTCAAAAGTTTATAGATAGGAAGGACTCCAGACAAGCTGACTATAGTGGAGAAGGATAGAGTACAGGCGTGGTAGCTGAGAGTGAGCCAAAAAAAGATAGAAGAGAGCTAAAGCAGGAAAAGTCTAGAACATGTGAGTTAAATTAGCTGGCACTTTTAGACCGGTGGACTCTGTGATCTCTGTGAACAGATGACGTATGAACACGTTTCAAAACTGACTGACAAGTCTAGTCAAGTCACCTTTATTTCAAGAGTGCAATACAGATTGTTAGCTTTGCAGTAATAACAGGAAAATGATTTAATGATGCAAACAGAGGTACAGCAGCTCTAAAAGGAAACAGTGTTATTCTTCAGCTGAAGTCAGTTCAGTGATGATTCAGTTCCATTGTAAATATCAATTATGAAATGAGTTCAATTCGGCTGTAAAGAAGCTCTGCTGAACAACAGTGATGTCGCCATCCAGCTCAGTTCAGTGACAGACAAGAACGGTTTGACCTAAAAATATCAAAATTGAAACTACTGCTAAAGCATACCAACATTTTATTTCAAAGTGAACTATCCCTTTAAGTGTCCGCAACTATGTAGGCGACAGTGGCAAGGAACCCAAACTCCATCAGGTGACAGAAATGGAGAAAAAAACCTTGGGTGAACCAGGATCAGTCGGGAGGCCAGTTCTCCTCTACATGAACGAACACAGTGAGATTATGATTCAGGCAGCATCACGAGTCAGAATTGTGGATCGCTATCATTTAAATATTTCATCCAGTTCCCTTTGCGTGAAGATTGCATTCATCACGCCACTATGGAGACAAAGCTGGTCATTGAGTCTGTGCTGAGGACTTGTCTGGTTCTTGCGGTCTGAGGATCTGTGCTGATGTCTGTCGTGTCGATGAGGTCTTCACAGGGGATTGTTCTAGTAGACACGATCTCTGCTGACATTCAGGGCTGAGTTGTGGTCGTGTCCAGATGCAGGTCCAGGTCCACCATCTGATCTCGATACGGCCCGGCGGACTGACTGAGGTAAACCTCGAGATAAACAGAAAGACTAATATTAGCGTAGATGCCATTCTTCTTGCAATGTAACAAGTACATCAGGTGTTATAGGAAGTGTTCACGGTTCCAGGTGACCTAATTTATGCAGCCTATCAATCCTTTAACAGATATGAATTATAGAAATGTGATAATGTGTTATGTGTATGCCAGGTTAAAGAGATATCTTTTTAGTTCAGATTTAAACTGACAGAGTGTGTCTGCTCCACGAACAAGGCTACAGGGTGAAAAGCAACGGTCCTAGTACTGAGCCTTGTGGTACTCCATACCGAACTCGTGATCGATATGACATCTCTTCATTTTCTGCTGGTCTCTGTCTGTATCTTTATCTCCATGTTAAGATCCCTAGCCCAAGTAATCTGCAGACTGCCAGAATTCAAGGGATGGCATGTAAATTAGGTGTTATATGTAAGGGTTAATGCCCGACGAGGTGTCCATTGTCAGGATTAATGGACGACAGCGAGGCGTGAACCGTCCAACGTGCAGCGGAGGTCAAGTCAAGTCAAGTCAAGTCAAGTGTATTTGTATAGCGCTTTTCACAATACAGATTGTATCAAAGCAGCTTCACAGTATTACTCAAAATACCCCACAGATATTTTTATATAGCATGTTAAAATTGTCACTTTTTGAGGGTGAGCAAAAACGCACCGTTTTGTGTCTGTTCCTTCAAATGCAAATGAGCTGCTGCTCCCGGCACAGGGGGCGGAGCTTCAAGAGCTCGTGTCCTTTTACCTCACACCGATATGCACTAAAAATGTCAATGTTTATGTTCAAATCGGAGTCAGACAATGATGGAGAGACTCAAGAAGAAGTATAACATGTAGAAACAACAGGACATTTCTGAATGGTTAGTTGATGAATGTTCCCGGTTCCGGTTGACCTAATTTATGCAGCCTATCAATCCTTTAACAGATATGAATTATAGAAATGTGATAATGTGTTATGTGTATGCCAGGTTAAAGAGATGTGTTTTTAGTTCAGATTTAAACTGACAGAGTGTGTCTGCTTCACGAACAAGGCTACAGGGTGAAAAGCAACGGTCCTAGTACTGAGCCTTGTGGTACTCCATACCGAAATCGTGATCGATATGACATCTCTTCATTTTCTGCCTGTCTCTGTCTGTATCTTTATCTCCATGTTAAGATCCCTAGCCCAAGTAATCTGCAGACTGTCAGAATTCAAGGTATGGCATGTGAATAAGGTGTTATATTATATAGCCTTATAGAGATAGTCCCTCTTTGATAAGGATCGATATTGGAAATGAACAAGGTTAGAGGGAATCATGTGTCTTGTTGAGGACATTTGTGATGTTCCTTTACCACTGATTAGCAAAGCCCTACAACACTTACCAGCTTGTACACAGACAAGCAGCTCTCAGTCGAGCTGTATGACAGTCTGTTGTTTGCTCTCCAAGATATTTCTGAGGAATTCCGGGAACAGAGCCAAACTGAATGGGAATTACAGGTTTATTTGTAAAGGCCTGCTCCTGCAGGCAGATGGAATGTGACTGTCACTTTCCAGTTTGTGTTTGGACTTTCTGTTTGTATTTTTTAGGTCATTTTGTTCAGCTGTGGGTCATTAATTATCTTGTTTAGATCCTTCTTTTGTCTCATGTATATATTCTTCCCTGTGTTCTCCCTCAGTCTCTGTCGGTTCTCGTTAACGTTTGGTTGTGGTTTTCTCCTGGTTCCTAAGTGTTTGATGATTAAAGTCTTTGTTATTTCTCGTCGTGAGTATTTCTTAGCACCACGTTACGTAACCGTGACACTGTGATTATGTTTTTTTTTGTTAACTCCGTAATACAGAGATGCTTTATCTAGGAAATGTATCAATGTGTGATGCAGGTTCTTTCTTTCCTGAGTGTTTCAGTTGTGCTGGTCTAAAGGAAACGCAGAGCTGTGAAAATAACAATGCCTTCCTTCCCTGTGACGTCTCAGACATCCTTACACGCAGTTGCTTTATTTATTCAAAAGTTTTCAATTGGTCTGTTGCCTTATTTTCCAGATATTAAGAAAATGTATGAATGCTTTTGTTAGGTCAAGTATTCTGGAAATGACTCGGTATCCTTAGGAAAGTCTTTAAAGTCTCTCAGTAAGGACTTCCAGATGAGGGCGGATGTGAATGAGTCAGTGCTGATTGTATCCCATTCCGAAATACAGTCTGGCTCATGGACTGAAACTGAAACGGAAGAACATTTGAGATGCTTGTGCTGAGATATCGACTTCTGTAAACATTCAGATATAGTGAGGCTAAAAAAAAGTTTGCATATGTGTTTTTTTATTTTTTATTATTTATGGCTCATATAGTGTGAAGATGGATCTCACACTAGAGGAGGCCTAAACTGAGCAAAACATTTTTTTTTTTGTGCAGATGCTGATATATATATGGCCAGGAAGTAAGATCAAATATGCAATGAACGTTGCATACAAGGCTAATGTAATGAATGAGGTCTTTATATCAGTATTTAGCACATAAAATGCATAGATCAGTCGTCACATCTACCAATAATGTCTTAGTAAGATGATATTTAAATGCTTAGTTTTATTATCAAAGCTCTGTAGCTTTTATTGTGGGGAAAAAAACATATAATGCAATGAATACAATGATGATTGAGAGATGAACAAATAAACGTTCCTCAAAAGTCTGATGAATATTTAATACTCGCATATTACATGATTTTTCTAAAATATGATGTATGGATAATCAACTAAATGTAAGTTGCTTCAGTTCAGTAAATGTCCATTACAAACAATATCAAAGTTATTCTTATATTTACTTTATAAAAATCATTAAGCACTGCATAAAATATGTATTATGCATTGCAAAGACATTATTATACTGTTTAAAATCAAATCTAACTTCACTATTCTTGGAGTAAACATCACGCACATCCAGTATATACGATATGCATTGTTGTTTAAAGTGCCAGTCAAGTATAGTGGATGTATGTGATATATATATGTTTAAATGTTTGTATTATATTTACATCATGCATATACTTATGCAATTTTTAGACTGATCATAGCTTTAAAAGGCAAGGAAAATAAAGGTATTTAAGGTTATTCTGCCTTTAAAATGTCTATTGTTGCACACAGAGCAATTATACATGATATTAATGCCTCTGTATCAATATCTAATAGTAACATCAGTCTCCATTATCAAAAACAATGTGTTTATCCATGGTTGTTCATCGAAGTATGCGCACTCTGTCTGACCTACTGAGACAAAAATAGTATCCCTAAATCTACAGACAAAGCTTCATCCGCTTTGTTGAATCAGAAATCCTAAATATGGAAATATTATTTGAATACATCCTGTTTTCACTCAGCAGTGTTAGTCTTTGAAGTATACAGTGTCTTCCTGCTCTGTGAAGCGTGTGATCTCACATGTCTGTAGAGTTTCCCTGCTCGTTTCTGCAGATAATATAAACACATCAAAATATGGGAGAAAAAGATAGCAGAATTTTCATTTTTGAGCGAACTTAATCATTTAAATGTTTAGATTCCATCACCATAGCTGCCATTATAAAACACTCACGCAAATAAAAAAATACGTTGGATGTAAAAAAGGTGTGCCAGATTACACAGCTGAGCTAACAATCTGTCATCATCAATAATAATAATAATAAACAAAGCCTGAAAACATTATAGAACGCAGGCCTACAATCATTCGAAGTATTAAAAAAGTTCAAGTGTAGCTAGCAGTTGAGCTTCAGTTGAGGCAGACTGTGAAATATGCGGTTCCTGTCTCGGCTTGATATAATCACACCCTATGCATGATAACTAGAAAATAAAGCAAAGGAGACTGTATTGTGCAGTCAAATAATATTTAGATTTTGTTTCTGATGTTATTGTACTTTGATATACGCAGAGGGTCCAGAAGTCTAAAACCACATTGAAAATCTGGGATTATAATCCAAACAAATACTAACACTTTCTTTTCTCTTCTATATCTATTTGAAAAAAATTAAATAATGTTTAGTCTATGTTAGACTACACTGGGAAGGAGCATAGGGGGCACTTACATATTTGTGTCGTATTGTTAGTTTGAATAAAAGCGTCTGCTAAATGATTAAATGTTAATGCTTAAACATTTAAAACAAAAGGTTATGCTAAAAATAAGAAATATGCTATTATTTAGTTACATATTTAGTGTCGGTGAATCGTGTTATACTGGTTTGCATCCGAAACTACTGTTTCTTTGATCTGGTTCGAACTGGTTATCCTGCTGTACTACTGATGTGAATCAACTCAGTACTTCCGGTAGTGACGTCAGCGCCCCGCATATAAATAGCGCACGAGCTCGCCGTTGAGACAAAGCGCTTCCGGCGACGACTTCATGTAATTCTTCACTGACAGGGTGAAAAACCCAGACTTTCTGCTGAGGGTAACCCCCTTGGAACCGAATGAAGAAACAAATCTTACTACATTTCACATACCGAGGACTAGTAAGAAAAGGGAAAAAGAGTAAAAGAAGAAAATGGACAAGTTTATATTACGAAAGGCCGAGCCCAAGGACGTGTCTGACATACTGCGACTCATAAGGTAAAAACAGACCTACGGCGCATGCGCACAACATTTCACATAATCATCAGCATTATTATTTTAACGTTTAAATTAAGAAAATGTTTACGTTCTGGTGGTTTGTGTAGTAATATACGCCCTCTGATTAATTTTAGGAACTTGCGAAATTTGAGGAAATGGAGGAACAGGTGTCCTGACCGAGAAAGGTACAGAATTCGGTCTCCGTCGTTTCAGTGTATGATATTTATGAATGTATGATGGTTATTTAGGCCTGTTTATGTTTCAGAGCTGCTCGAGGACGGTTTCGGAGATCATCCGTTTTATCACTGCGTCGTCGCCGAAGTACCGAAGGATAAACAGTCTCTTGAAGGCAAGTTAACAACATCAGGTTTTTTTTTTCATATTTTTTTTTCAAGATTAATTCTGAACTATTCTTATTTATTTATCGGCAATCAATTTTGTTACAGCTAATGTTACTTTTACGTTGAAACCGTTACAATTTATCTTTCTGCGTCATGCATGGGAAGTGACGTCAGACCCGCTGAATGCGCTCCAGTGACTTTCTGCCCTCTTTAACTCTGTTAAACCTTTGGTTTACTGACGATCCTCATGTTTTTCCACTTCAGGTTATACAGTGGTTGGCTTTGCTATGTACTACTTTACCTATGACCCCTGGATTGGGAAGCTGCTTTATCTGGAAGACTTCTATGTGATGCAGGAATTCAGAGGTATGAAGAGATGCTACCTGTTGCTGTAAACAAAAGAATTGCTTTGAAATGGTCATGTATAATATATCATATCTATTATTTATTTATTTCCCTACAATTTCAGGTTATGGAATGGGCTCTGAGATCCTGAAGATGCTAAGTGAGGTATGCATAATGCATTAGAGTACCTTAAATATTTGTCTTGTTAAAGGTAATTTAAACGCCTTTTATTCAAATGTCTTGTTATGGGTCATTGAAACACCTTATTCAAGTGTTTTTGTCTGTAGACGGCAGTGAAGACTCGCTGCAGCGGGATGCACTTCATCGTGGCCGAGTGGAACACGTCATCATCGAGTTTTACAAGCGGCGCGGAGCATCGGATCTCTCCCACGAGGAGGGATGGCGTCTGTACGAGATCGACAAGTGCAACCTACTCAAGATGTCATCCAAGTAGACGCCAGTGCAGAAGAAACAGTTTGATAAAGGAGGATTTTTAATAGAGTAGACCAGTGTTTCCAACCCTGATCCTGGAGGCACACCAGCACCACAACTCCACACACTATACAACTCTTCCTAATCTCCGCTAAAGACTAGAAGTAGAAAGGACACATCCAAAATGTGCACCGTTGCTGTGCCTCCAGGAACCGAGTTGGGAAACACTGGAGTAGACGACAATCGTTGATACACCTGCAATGTATCGTTTACAATAAAGCTTTTAATTTTAAGAAAGAGACTGAGTGAGTGATCTCTGATTTTGGTCTTGGTAAAGGTGTTGTTGGATCAGCCTGTTAACCCTGTTGTCAAAAAGAAACATTAGCAACTTTTATGTTTTGGTTCAGTGTTATTTCAAAAATATAAAATCAATTTTGATTTCATCTTGACATGTTGAAAGTAACTTTCTTCTAACAGACAGGTTTAAAAAGTAGGAGTGTTGGACTTGAAGACTGATGATGATAAAGAACCGCAAGAGTGATTCGAGAGCATTTGCTTTCGAAATCTCTCTCACGCCACTTTGATGTCATAAGACACAAGTCGAACATCTAATGACGTCCTAATGATGCTGTTCGGAAACCAATAGATGTTCAAATCCAGACGAAACAAGCTTAGAGGTTTGTTTTGTTGCTAACACTTGCAGTTTCGTTTCAACGTTTGCATATAAAGAGGAAGTTCAGGGATTTCCGCCTCAAAAACAGAGCTGACGATAACATGCTAACCCCAAATATAACGTTTCCTCGTAAACTCTTGAACTATAGATGTATATACTTGTCATAAATCACATCACACTGTGTGTATTATATAATTTATTTAGGTACACCCGTTCATTTAACACAATCCCAGTAGTTAAAAACGTTCCAGACAGACCACTAACACTCTCTGATGATCCACAGATGAAAGGGGAAGTGGCTAGTGCAAAAGTATGTCATAAAAGTGAGCGACCGATGGAGGTCTCAAATCTGCCGTACCACAACCACCCGAGATTTACGTACCTATAAACAAACACACAGCAAGTGAAAGTCATCATGATTTCTGAGATAGTGAAGATTTAGTAGAAACAAAACACGTAAACATGCCTGAATGTCACTGCATTAGAAAGCAAAATATGAAACTAAATAGCATTTATTTTAAATAAAAACAGTTAAAGGGAGAGTTCACCCAAAAATGAAAATGTTGTCATCATTTGCTCACACTGAAGTTGCTTCAAATCTGTTGAACACACAAAAAAAAAAAAACATTTTGAAGAATGTTGGTAATCAAAATTGACTTCCATAGTATTATTTTTCCTACTATAGAAGTCAATGACTACTGTCAACAGTCTGAATCCCAATCTTCTCTAAAATATATATATATATATATTTTTTGTTTACCTTTATTTTTCTAGGAAGTCTCATTGAGATCAAAAATCTCTTTTACAAGAGAGACCCGGGGCCTGTACCATGAAGCCGGTTTAGGTGGCTAGCCCGATATGTTTCAGTTTAGTTTGCGGCAACCCTGGGTTTTAGGCATCATGAAAGTGGTTTGGCTTTTAGCAGTGTTTATCGCCATAGTAACTTGCGCTCCACGGCTAACCTGGTCCAGGTCAGGTGATGTTCCAGGTAAGAGGTTGCAAACCTTAAGATTGAGCCACTGGAGTCACTTGGACTATATTAACGATGTCTTTAATGCATTTTCTGGGCCAGCAAGTTATAATGTCTTAGAAGCCTATGGAGGAGTGATCCAGCTGTCAGATTTAATCAAAAATATCTTAATTTGTGTTCTGAAGATGAACGAAGGTCTTACGGGGTTGAACAACATGAGGGAGAGTCATTACTGACAGAATCTTCATTTTTGGGTGAACTAACCCTTTAAATGTATTAATTGATATACACGTTTCTAGTTTAAGATCTTTTTGCAAATTATTCCATGCACATGGTGCATAGTGTGAAAATGCAGTTTTCTGCAGTATAGTATATCTTTTGTGAAAGACACTCGTACAGGTTTGGAACAACTTGAGGGTGAGTGAATAATGAATAATGGGTGAACTCTCCCTTTAAAGCAAAACATTCAAAGATAGGGCAAAGAAGGTCTGTGTGTCTGTGATTGGATGATGTTAGTTAACGTGATTCTCTACACCTGTGTGAACTCATTTCATACATTCACTAAAAATCACGGAAGTGCAAACATTTTGGATTTGAATGGCGGACACTCACTTAATGAGGTAATCTGGCAATTTTACTACCATTTAACCATGTTTTATGTGTCAGGAATTCTCAATGCCATGTGGGAAAGGGCTTGATGTGACTTCATACATGTTGTTTATTAATTTTGTGCAGCTGTGTTGTGTTTCCATGCTGTTTAATATTTTGTACCTAAGCTTTGGTCTCCCCGCTGGAACTCTTGTCCGCTTGATCCTGTAAAAGACAAAGCGAAGTGAAAGCTCAGTGTCACTATATCTGCAGCTCAAACGCTACAACACGGCTCTAGAAATGCCAAGTCACTTCGATTTCCCAGAGAACGCATTAGCTAATTAAGACATGTATACCTTCTGCTGAGGCTTCTTTGAGGCTGGTGTGTCTCTGATAGCTTCTCCACAGAAACATAAGCCTGAAGCGCCAGCTCGTATATAGAGTCTCCTGTGTTCTGTGTTGTGGGAGGATTAGAAACAATCACTTCAGTGTAAAGAGTCATTCACACATACTGGGATCTTTTTTTTTTTTCACTTCTCTTTTTTT
This sequence comes from Leuciscus waleckii, assembly GCA_900092035.1. Lineage (NCBI taxonomy): Eukaryota > Metazoa > Chordata > Actinopteri > Cypriniformes > Leuciscidae > Leuciscus > Leuciscus waleckii. Next base: position 33,286 of record FLSR01000697.1, read on the forward strand.
CAGTAGATGTATTGTTTGTGGTTTGTGGTTGTGTGTGTGTGTGTGTGTGTGTGTGTTTTTCAACTGCTGAATGCCCTGATGTTATTGGAGGGTTACACAACTGGTCATAGCTGTTGGGAAACGGCATTGCCGGTAAAAATAGTACAGTAGTCAACATTTGAAGAGGATCAAAAAAGTTCATCAAAGTTGCTCTAAGGCAAGAACGGGTATTGTTCAAAGTTCATGTATAACTTTGATTAAAAGGTTTTGATTCACTTCAGATGTTGAATACTGTATTTTATTTTAATGTCACAACAAATGTGTTTTCTTGCTGCTTAAAATTCAATGCATTTCAGCATGATATAATAAACAAGACTTTCAATGTATGAATTACTCCCTCAGAATGCCAATAATACATGACAAGGTTTGTGTGTGTGTGTGTGTGTGTGTGTGTGTGTGTGTGTGTTTGTGTGTGTGTGTGTATATATACATATATCTATATATAATATAATCTCGCAAAGACACAGTAACTCAAAGTAACATTACTTGCAACATCTTCTCTACACTCAAACACAGTATTTCATACACTTCTAAAGTGATTTTTGTGCTACTGTACATATTTGTCTTGTTTTCCAGTACAAATTCTAAACCTTCTTAAATTTAATATACGTTTACTTGAGAATGTTTTCTGAAAAATGTATCAAAATATACTTTATGCATAAAACAGGAAAAAAAAAAATGCCAATGGGTTCAGAAAAATATTATTTTTTCCTCCCTTTTAATTAAGTTTATTTTTCTGACCCCATATAGTTTAAAGCATAAACTCACTCAATTGATAATTTTTTAGAAAACTAAAATATCTGATGTAATTTTTGCTTCTCAAGTAAATTTACTTGACTTAAGAATGTTTAGATATTTGTACTGGAAAACAAGTAACAAGTTATTAACAATTCTTAATAATAAGAATTAAATTAGAAAGCTCTACAAATTAATTTTTACTAGTCATTATGTCTCCATTGACTTCCATTCATTTTTAATTACGGAGCTCTACAATTGAATTATCACTAGTAACAATGCAATTGTAGAGCTCTTAAATTCAATTAGAGAGCTCTGCAATTATACATATCTTTAATTCGATTTTTTACTAGTAATAATTGAATTGTAGAGCTCCGTAATTAAAAATTAATGGAAGTCAATGGAGACATAATGACTAGTAAAAATTAATTTGTAGAGCTCTCAAATTGTAATTGTTACTAGTAAAAATGCAATTACGACGAGTAACGCTGGGTACAATTTAAGCTAAAACGGCTTGCCATTATGACGAGTAACGCTGGGTACAATTTAAGCTAAAACGGCTTGCCATAGCTAGTCAGATTACTAGGCTACGTTTGAATGGCCATCAATGAAGAAAGTGCAATGCATTATGGGGCCAGACAGTTTAGTAGTGTAGCAAACTGGTCTATGCAATAATCCAGCCTAAGCTTGAGCACATGAGGTGACCTGAGGGGCATCGGGGTGAAATCAGACTATTTTGGGCTATTTAATGTTTTTAACCAGTGACCCCGCTGGCTGTTCAGGACGTATCTATCATCATATCTGACAGGACGAGGACACGCAGCGTCGAAACTGCCCTTTAGAGAGATCCTAATCTGAAACCGCTCGCTCGTGCCATGATGTGTGTTGACAGGGATTCAGCAGGACGTGTGTGACGGCGAGAGATAGTGAGAGAGGTTCACACCACTTTCCACTCAAAGACCACGTTAGTTACTATCAAAACACACACACAGGCTGATAATAAACGCAGTGTTGATGCACATCCCAGCGGGAGCTTCAGCTTGTGTCCTTGGGAGTTTTTAGGAATGTGTTTCAGCTGCTGTTTTGGTGGAAAGTTACAGATCGTAACCTCGCCTCGCCTTTTCCTCCTCCTCTCGATATGAGGTCTGCTCAAAAACACTGTCCCACATGATGATAACATCTCACAACCCCTACCGCCAATAAAAATAGACGGCACACAGGAACTGGAGATACGCCTACCTTTGCGATGGTCACTGCCTCTTGTGGATAATACATGGAAGCTCCCACCGCCATCAGACCAGTCGGGTAGACCAGTCTCTTCAGTCTCGAGCCTTCAAGTGCACAATCAAATCTGACATCAAACTTTTTTTGTACTTTATTCATTTATTTTGAAATCTATTTAATCTATTTATCACATAATTCTGAAAGCAAAATGCATCTGTTTCCACAAAAATATGAAGCAGCACAACTGTTTTTCAACATTGATAATAATCAGAAATGTTTCTTGAGCAGCAAATCATCATATGTGACCATGGACCACAAAACCAGTCACAATTTTATGAAATTGAGATTTATACATCATATTAAAGCTGGATAAATAAGCTTTCCGTTGATGTATGGTTTGTTAGAAGATAAGCTGAGATACAACTATTTGAAAATGTGAGGGTGCAAAAAAATCGAAACATAGCAAGTGCATTCTGGGAGTTGTAGTCTTTCATCCACATGAGCCAAAAATACATTTTCTGGCTTTTCTCAGTCTAGAAGGCACCAACTTCTAAAATAATCTCACATTTCTACTACATAAATGACCCAATTTAAATACACATTCATCTTTCCAGAGGTGAAATATCCCTTTAAGGGTATAGGAGGGAGATTTCGGACACAGCCCTAGTGATGCAAATTTCAGCAATCGGAAAATATACGTCCGAAACATCAAAAAGCTGAAATAATTTTGGAGGGCTGACTGAAACAGTGGGGATGTTAAATCAGCATACAGAGTTCAATTACACTAATGAAAACATACGTTTTGGTAAACACAGTGCATCCCTAAAAATCTGGAATCTGATGGTGCAAAAAAAATCTAAACATTGAGAAAATCTCCTTTAAAGTTGTTCATTTATGTTTGCGATTGTGCAGCATCACTCATAAAATATTTACGGTAGGAAATTTACAAAATATCTTCAAGGAACATGATCTTTACTTAATATCCTAATGATTTTTGGCATAAAAGAAAAATCGATAATTTTGACCCGTACAATGTATCGTTGGCATATTACCACAGATATACCCGTGCGACATGTGACTGGTTTTGTGGTTCAGATTTTGGTCTCTTTAATGAAAAGCAGAAATGCATCAAAACAAAACTTTCAGTACCTCTTCCAAGGAAAAGGCCCAGGATCCCGGCAAAGCCGATTATTCCGGCTCTGGGGTAAAACTCAGGCGGAGGGTTCTTCAAATAGGCATAACTGTCTGGATTACAGGGGAAAAGATTCACTTAACTAATGCAAGTTTATTGAAAAAGTAAAAAAAAAACATGTTTTCTTTGTGTTCATGAAGGAAAGTGTTTGCTTACTCTGCCCAAACTGTACAGTGCCGTCAACCTTGGGTTTCACCGTCCCATAGACGCCCTGAGATTCAATGCAAAAACACAATGCTACTCTTTACACAGTTACACAATCCAGAAATGAGGATCACTAGTTGCTTTTACTTTATTAGAATCATTGTAAAAATGAAATGCCACACACACACCGTGAGAAAAGACCTAGTCTGACTGAAGAACACGAGGAACAGAATAACCGCTTTTACTTTCATTGCAACCAAAGCCGAAATAATTATTTAAAAAAAAATTCTAAAGTAAAATGAATGGTTGATAACTTCAATTAAACCCTTTATATGCAGTATAATGCATTATACAATTATTTTTAATGCATTAATTATGCCTTGTAATGCACCTTATAATGCATTATATCATCTCATGAATAATTGTAACCACAGTTATATACTTATCTATTAATTGCTACACCTTTAGAGTATTAATATGCATGACAAACAACTGACTTCAGGTGTGACAAGGAATCTGCAAATATTCTAATGCATTGCAATTATCTGTGAACAGAAATAATGCATTATAACGTACATTATGAAAACCTTTATAATGCATATACATAAAGGCTTTAAAATATGACATAATGACAGTCCAAAAGGTTTATTACTGTACTTTATGTCTAGGTTATATTTTAATATTTGCTAAATGCACATCCTGGACAGATCTTTATCAGTAGCCATAAAGCCATAATGCATGACCGAGAGTCTATATCTGATCAGATAGAGAGCACATATAGCAGACTAAGAGATAAGACAATATAGATATATGAATATGCAAAAGTGAAGCACTTGAGCTGACTAAGGATAACTATTATATATTATATATATTTCCTTAGAATTCATTTGTGCGCAAATGTTATTGTTCACTAAAACTATTAAAAAAATTATTTTAGTTAAATGAAATAAAGCAGAAAAAATAAAATACACATTTTAAAATTAGAATAAGAAATTAGAAATGTTGCTTTGGCAACTAACTGAAACATGTTTAAGTTGAAAAACTACAATTACTAAAACTAAAAAGATCAAATAAATAAAGCTAAATAGAACTAAAGACAAAAGCACAAAATGTAAAAAATAAATAAAAATTAGGTTGAATATTAATGCATTTAAATGAATTAATGAAAAATTTATGAATACTACAATACTGTGTCATACTAAAATAACACTGAATTGTGTGCTTATTAAATATTGTAGAATTGCATTGTTTTAAGCAAATAATATGAATGTAGAAGCTTCACACATATTAGCATGTTTCAAGTTGTAGTGTGTGATTTCATGAGGCTTTACCAAATGGGACTGCAAAAACACTGACTGTTTTCAAACAGGTCCTGCTGTACACAATTGTTCAGACAAAGAGAGAGTCCCACACAAACTCACACCACTGGGTACTGACATATTCAATCAAATTCAGCAGAAGTCACTTATTTTCAAGGCGTTCTGCTTTCAGATGTGGGTCAGCGTGTGCTTTCCTCGAGTGTTTTATGCCAAGTAAAACTGTAGAGTAGAATAGAGAGGGCAGACTGGCAACGAGTCAAACGCTTTATCAGCTGCTGTAAAGTGCAGTGTCTGCAGTTCTCGACTGATGACATGCTGGATTTCAGCATTATGAGAAATCTTCCACTCTGTGATGTTAGTGGACACTCTTTATTCACACACTGTACAGCTAAATAGCTGTAAACGCAGAGAAAGTCCTTTCTGAATGTAGCAGTGTTGCATGAAGCTAGATGAACAAACTCTGAGTTTCAGAGGAGGTTTAGAGTCGCCAAACTTCAAACAAATCTAAACTGGTTTAGATCAGGTTCAACGGGCTCACAACCCTCCCCATCAAATCCATATAAACAGTAAACATAAACAGTATGTGACATTAGAATAAGTGTGTCCCAAAGTATAGTCTGTTGAAAAGAGCATGCCAAAAGTCCTCGTATGGTCTCCTATTTCCGGTAGATTTTCGAAGTGTGGATCCGTGCTCACTCTAATGGCTAATATTACCCACAAACCATTGCGCTTTGGAGGAGGATTCGGTTCAGAACTACAAATACGAGAAAAAGTGTTAAATAAACTACAAACATGGCGGATGTGATGGTTAAGTTAAGAAGAGAGGTGTTAAATGTTCAACATTTAACCTGATAAAAATATTTATTTAATGTCATCCGTGTTATATTTCATCTGCAACATGAACTTTTATAAAGATCTGTTCCGCCATTAACTTTTAAATGCAGTATGCAAAAAAATGAAATACCCATGCTGCTTCTTTTCTCCAATACAGTAGGAAATTAAATTAAATTAAAAGTGGAGGATGTGAACTGTGAGAAGATGATGCACATAACTATACGACAGAGCATTTGTTAAAGATTCGATTTTATGACGTGATAGTATGTCCCACAGCTTGTCTACTCTTCTGCTACACACTCAAAACTATACTTTTTCTTTACAAAAAGGTACATGCTTTTAGGGCGAAGTAGAAGTAGGCGAATTGGGACGCAGCGAACAGGCAATCACATGATTCACTTCTCGCGAGAGAGTCAGCGCATTCACTTCTCTGTTGAAGGTCAAGCGAATGTTATGAAAAACATCAAGAATTTAAACGCATTTACAAGGAGGGATAAGTTTGTAGCTGAAATAAAATACCGGACTATATAAATGCATGTGTATCAATTGAATTTAAATAATTTCTCTACGTTCATAAAGAGCTCAAAAGAATAGACATATGCCTGATCAGTCTAAAAGCTTTATATAATAAAGTTTGTATTTATATATCACTAGTTGATTGATTAACATGGCATAATTTATGCTGAAAATGTGAAAATGTTGTAAAAGCATGATTTACGGTTATCCCGAGGCACAGCGCTGACTGGAACGAGGCTTTGTCTGAACAAGTGCAAAAGCGAGAGGGTTTGAAAACAGTCGTTGTTGATGCAATAGACTTTGGTAAAGACAAATGTAGGTGTCTGGGCCACAACGCCACAGAGAGCAGACATCTGTCCTTTGCACAAGCAAACACAATGGCTATATGTTCGGAAATGAAGCATACTAGTGTGTTTACTGCACAGTGTACACTGAAAACTGCCAACTATTTCTAATAATACAGTAGTCAACATTTGAAGTGGATCAAAAAAGTTCATCAAAGTTGTCCTAAGACAAGAACGGGTATTGTTCAAAATTCATGTATAACTTTGATGAAAGGTTTTGATCCACTTCAAGTGTTGATGACTGTAGTGTGTGTACTACTGTACTGTAACCTCAGTGTGTGTACTACTGTACTGTAACCTCAGTGTGTGTACTACTGTACTGTAACCTCAGTGTGTGTAGTGTGTGTACTACTGTACTGTAACCTCATCACAATCCTCAAGTTATTTCCTATGCAGTAAAGCTATCCCGAACACATCCAGATCTGCGAGTGATGGCGTGTGCAAGTGCTCATGGGTACCTGGACTGTGTGTTTGGCCGAGCTGGCCGTTTGCTGGATGCGGATCAGACCACCAGAAAACAGGAAAATCAGAACCGCAATGAAGAGAAACCAAATCATTCAAATGATTATAAATCACAGATTATAGGAAAGAGCTGCATTCCATAATTTATCTCGAAACATTCAGAAACTAGTTTAATGTATTCGCTTCTCTTCAAGTAACGTTCAGATTCAGAGACATGATGTTGATTAGCATAGAAAAGAATCTGAACTTTCCATTTAATTTTGTAAAAACAAACAAAACTCATGTTCTCCTTTCCTGTACCCATGTAGGTACCAGATGGAAGTTATCGATTCTTTTGTAAGCGCATTACTGTACACATGATTTTTGCTTGTTTTTCCAAACTGAGGGATTATTTATTATTCTTCTCTGCAGTAATGGACAGAAGGTCACAGATGCAGTACATGGAGCTTAACCTTTGACCCCGAGACATTCCTTCAAGGTCTGTTGTCTGTAAAATCACATTCAAAAACACTGTGACCAGCTTTGTGTCTTGAACGACGTCTAAAGAGAAATGTACAAGAAAAGCATAAACTAATAAACTAAAAGCTTTCAAATGCACAAACATCTTATAGAATGCAGCTCTAATTCACAATTCAGACACCAAAAATTAAAGAAATTAAAACAAAACAAAGTGAATTTCGATTGTTTAGAAATATCAAATCAATTAGGCAAGACAGAGTTATTAGTAAATTAGATTTGAGAATTTATAGATTTATATATTTGAGTGTAATAGATTATTTTCGTTGAGTTGAACATGTTTGAATCTCATTTCATCCTAAAATCAAAAGCAGGAATAGAAAAATACAACATCCAGTTTTAGGACCATTCATATTAATAATAATAATTTAGCATTGTGACATTACATTGTTTTTTTTTAAATGGGAAAAAAATATTTCATTCCCAAATCAAAAACTAAATAATATTATCCATGATCTGGAGTTATGATAGCCTGGCTAATTGGTGGTTTCCAGCGGTTATACATGATTGAGTTATTCCAGTGAGTGTTGTACATGATTGTAAAGCGTTTCTGGTGTTGTAGATAATTATTAGGAACATATTCTGCCATGAAATGAAGAGATGGAGCGATAGAAAAGCCATGCAGAGCAGATTCGCCAACATGCTGCAACTACTGCAAGCTCACGCCGCTGAGTTTAATACAGAAATACACAAGTGCACTCTGTTTTAATGATAAAAATTTGTTGGCCAGTACAGAAGATCAATCCTCTCTGCTGTTGTAGAACTCGGACAGAGAGTGTGTGTGAAGGAGGTGAGTGTGTGTGACGCAGGAGAGCGTGTGCCGTGGGTGAGCGTGTGTGACGCAGGCGAGCGTGTGTGACGGAGGTGAGCGTGTGTGACGCAGGAGAGCGTGTGTGACAGAGGTGAGCGTGTGTGTGAGGCAGGAGTGTGTGTGACGGAGGTGAGTGTGTGTGACGGAGATGAGTGTGTGTGACGGAGGTGAGTGTGTGTGACGGAGATGAGTGTGTGTGATGGAGGTGAGTGTGTGTGACGGAGGTGAGTGTATGTGACGCAGGAGAGTGTGTGTGACGGGGGTGAGTGTGTGTGACGGAGGAGAGTGTGTGTGAGGCAGGAGGGTGTGTGACGGGGGGGAGTGTGTGTGACGGGACGGAGGTGAGTGTTTGTGAGGCAGGAGTGTGTGTGACGGAGGTGAGTGTGTGTGACGCAGGAGAGTGTGTGTGACGGGGGTGAGTGTGTGTGACGGAGTTGAGTGTGTGTGACGCAGGTGAGTGTGTGTGACGGAGGTGAGTGTGTACCTGGCACCAGGTGACGTACGGTTCTGCTAGTTTTCTCAGTGTGGAAACGGCCTCTTCCACCGGCCCAGTCTCCGGCTCCACATGCTGGATCTTCTGCGCCGTCGTCGTGTAGAGAGACAGCTACGAAAGCCACGTGTCCATATGTTACAATCACCATCATTTCCTTAACATTAAACTCTGGTTTGTAATGCTGATCATTCGGGTTCTGATGAACCTCTGGGTCAAATTTCAAACCAAAGTCAAACGAAAAACTATGAAATTGAAACTAGGACAAATTATTAAAAAAACTTTTTTTGTTTTTTTTTATTTGTTGCATTTTGACATTATTTTCATGACATTTAAGCACATTTTCTCTCATTACCGTAACGCATCTGGATATTTTACTTTTGAGTGTTTTGTCATTTTAATTAAATTTGATTCGAACGTAAAACTCTCGTTTGTTTTTGTAGCGTAATTGACACTTTGCATCCCGACGTTTTACTTTTGAGCTTAATGTTAAACTCTTGTTTGTAATACAAATTAGAAGGACAGATCAGTCAGGTTCTGTTGAACACATTCGGGACAAATTTCACCCTAAAATTAAATAAAGAAATATGAAATTATATTTTGCATGAAGAAAACTACACCTACTTTATACTATTTATATATATTTTTGTATTTTGACACTATTTTCATGACAATTAAGCACATTTTCTCTCTTTTTATTGGAGTTTTTTGTAATTGTCATTATTCTCAATGGTGATTCTCATTACTGCAATAAAGTAAAAAAATACTGCAATACAATCTTTAAATTTTTATTTATTGAAATCAACATGAATTAAGACACACTATGATGTTCAAATATCTCTTATTGTCATGAAAATGCAAATAATTTGCCTTCATTTACCTTATGTACCTTTTTTATTATTTTTTTTTATTTTAGGGTTAAAATATGACCCTATATTGAGTTAATGTTAAAATGACAATTGTTTCCTTAACGTTAAACTCTTGTTTGTAGAAGGACAGATCATTCAGGTAATGTTGAACACATTTGGGTAAAATTTCACCCTAAATTCAAAGGAAAAAATATGAAATTATATTTTGCATAAAAAAAACGATGCCTGCTTTATATGACTATTAATATTTTTTGTATTTTGACATTATTTTAATGCCAATTCACCCAAATTCTCATTACTGTAAAGCATTCAGGCTTCTTATTTTTGAGTTTTTCTAACTGCTATTATGATTATTGTTTTCATTAGATTCTCATTACTGTAATATAGTAAACAATACTGCAATAATTATATATTTTTTAATCAACATGAATTATATGGACAGTACAACAAATACTATAATGTTCTTAATTGTCACAAAAAACACAAGCTTGCTTTTCTTTAAGTAAAAACATTATTTTCATTTAAGTTTAGGGTTAAAATGTGACCCTGTGAAGTCTATAGGTACCTCATCTACACTCAAAGTTGTGCTGGGTTTGTCATCGGCGGCGGCCAGGACAGAAGTTGAGATCAATCCCAGAGTTCCTGAGACTCCTGCAACTCCTCCAACCTATCAGGACAAAACACAGAGCAAGAATGAAGATCCTGATCCATAAACCCCCATGTTTGGACAAACATAAAACATCGCAGGACTTCACAACGGCTTCTTTATCTACAGACAGTCCGGTTGTACTCACTGTCAACACATGCAGAATGTTTCTTGTTTAAGCAGGAATAACATACGGACACATATTTACTCAAACACAGTTGTTTTGAGGACATTCAAGGTCCCTGAAGTGTCTGAAACTGTGAGGGATTTAATGAGAAACAGTAACACGATTCAGAAAGCGGAGGTCAAATCATTTCAAATATGGATGAGGGTTGAAGACACACCAACGGGTTACATGACTCTCTCTCTGCTGTCTCTTGATTTTCACTGGACTGATATTCACTTCTATTTCCCCTTCGCAAACACATGATGACTATGAGAAATTAATACCATTGCAATTGATGCATGTTAAGTATAAAGTTAAAGGGATAGTTCACCCAAAAATGAAAATTCGGTCATCTTTACTCTCCCTCAAGTTGTTTCAAACCTGTATGAGTGTCTTTCTTCTGCTGAACACAAAGGAAGATATTTTGAAGAATGTTGGTAACCATTCAGTTGATGAACCCCATTGAAATACTATTGAAGTCAATGGGGTCCAACAATTATTTGGTTACCAGAAGAAAGACACTCATACAGGTTTGAAACAACTTGAGGGTGAGTAAATGATGACAACATTTTCATTTTTAAGATAACTATTTATTTATTTATCATTTATATTTATTTAAAATGTTATTTTTTACTTTGATGATGAGGTTTATAATGTGTACATGATACAGCTACAAAATAATCAGACTTAATTTATTTTTATTTTACAGGGTGTAACCTGACAAAAGGTCAGGTTTTCACAGGGTATGACTTTCTATTCGCACTGTACAAAACAGTTTTAAGTTTCTTTTTGTGATTTAGCGGTGTTTTATTACCATCTAGTGTCTAGTTTCAGAAACGCACATTCGCAGCTCACAGTTGTCAGACAGGCTGATACATTTGGATAAAAATCGGCGAACTGCTATAAAACATAAGATCTGTAAAGCGTTATAAACTTAAATATAATTTTCTTTTTCAGCACAAACAGTGTCAGAATCAATACAGCCAAAAGAGGTTGAACTTTTATACCGGTATGATGATCTAACACTAAGCTAACTAAGAGCTTTTATGCAATAAACCCACTCTACAGAATTACAGCATCCTGAAATGGTAGATAGAATAATATCTTTATTTAAAAGTAAAATAGTTTTTAAAAAATTACTGTGTCTTGTATTTCCTGTCCTCAAATGCCTCTTTAAAGCTAAAAAACCCAAATGATCATCTTTATAATGACCTGAACTCATAGTACATGTGCATTTAAGACTGAATAGCGCACGACTGTTCGCATTATGAGTGTATTAGTCACGAACACACACACTGAAGGATCAGCTGAAGTTTTTAATTCTCACCTTGTACATGTTCCCGTCCTCTTCTTCTTCTTCTGCTGCTCCATTGAGCGGCCGCGATCAGACTCTCGCGCACAGCGCCGCTTGCAGTTCATAACGTGTAACTACACTAACAGCTTCACCTCATATACACTCAGTCTAGACAGAAGTATCAAGACTAACTGTTCAAAAGCACCAAGGCATAAAACATTGTGATTACAAATCATTTCTGATAATGATTTTGCAATAGAATGTAATTGTTTTTTTAATTTATGTATGCATTTATTTTAGTGCTGTCAAATTGATTAATCACATCTAACATAAAAGTTTGTTTATATATTATGTGTTTGCATATATATTATATATGCGTGTGTGCGTCTCTCTCTCTCTCTCTCTCTCTCTCTCTCTCTCTCTCTCTCTCTCTCTCTCTCTCTTATATATATATATATAATGTATAAATGATATATATATATGTACATGTATGTGTGTTTATGTAATATTTGTGTTTTCAATAATTCAGTTGTAGAGTTGATTAATCATCAAGTAAGAGGAAAATTGTTTGTTGATGTGCAAGACATTAAGTTTGTCTTCGGTTCAGGTTTTATTTTTTTGTTTATTTGATTTCTTTGCATTTTATCTGTGTTTTTAATTATTCTATTGTATTCATAGTTAATTTGTGATCAAGTTAAGGAGAAATAACAATGTATTTGTTGAAGTAAAATAATTCAAGATTAATAATAGTAATATTAATAATATGATTAATGATTAAAGCTTAATAATAATAATTATGAAAGCTTATTAGATGAAAACATACATCAATCTTAATTAAATCAACAACAGCTTACGTACCAAGTAGGCTCAAAAGTAGGCTATAAATACAATTATGTTTTAAATTCAGTCATTTGTTTAAATTATGTTTTAATAATTTAGTCATACACGTACATACTGTATATCTTAAAAGGGACTTTGGTCATTCGCAGCGTTTTCCCGCCATCTAGTGTTCATGAAGTGTATTGCAGTAAAATAATTTGACTAATCTGCTATTCTGATTATATCCATACATGATTTACGCCTATATTTATTACATATTATTTTTTTTGTATGAGAAGGAAAGTTTTCACACTGGAAATTTAGATTTTATCACCCTCTCTTTGCTAAAACTAACTTACTGGTTTCCTAGCAACCACTACAGACAAGACTAGGCTACTGGTCTGACAACAAACATCAGAGCCAGTTTTACTCTGTCAATCAGCATATGTGTGTGTGTTTGTGTGTGTGTGATTGCTATGGAGGGGAGGTGAGTGGCATTTGATACTTTCCAAACTTCGCAAAAGCCTAATAATATCTGAGAACATCGATTCTAAAACATAAAATGATCATTTTGCACTTAGACTGGAGAATTATGAGAAGTGTGCCAGAAGAATCCAGTCCTACTGGAGATCGTTCAGGGACAGACGGCTCTTCTCACTCCTGATCAACACTCTCCGCGCGGCTGTAAGTCATGCCCGGTCAAACCGGATGTATGACATTTATTTTATTTTATTTTTTTATTAAATATAACTTATATTATTAATAAATTAAAATATTTACATAGGCAGAACACATCGAATTTGCCTGTTAACATTCACCCTTATTTCTGAACATGTCTGAATTTAATCCCGAAAACACTTCAAAATATGAAAGTGTAAAAAAGTTGTAGAAGTGCAAGTTTACTGAACTAAACATCTTTTATACAATATATATATATTACAGAATAATTTGGCCTCTAACATTGTTAAAAACGAAGTCATATGTCTAATTAACAAATTAACTAATTTGAAGTGGATAGCACACAGTCATCGAGCCGTTAAACGGTTTCAAAAGGGATAGTTCATCCTAAAATGAAAATTATGTAATCATTTGCTCACCCTGGTGTTGTAATAAATAAATACATAATTAAATAAATGTCCAGCTCGCGATCGTCTGTATGTTAGCAGTGAATAGGGACCGGCATCGAGCTTTTTAAACATGCAAAAGTATCACATGATCCCATAGAGACAGAGCGCATTTAGGCCACGCCCACACCCAGGGGGAAAACAAACGAACTGTCTCCATTGACTTTGCATTGCGAGAGGCTGCCTCCCTGTCATTTCTTGCTTCTAACAAAAGACAGAGAAATGCCTAAAAGCTGCTGTGTGACAAGGTGTACAGCAAACAAGCTAAAAAACCCAGAAATAAGTTTTTATTAGCTCTCGACCCCAAAAAACGAGTGTTTTTAGGACATAAAAGTGGATACAGGCAGTTGAGACAGAGCGTCACGTGTCTCATTACTATGAGAACTAACGTACGCCCGCTGGAGGAGACCGTAATCGGCAACACAGGATAGTTTATCTTACAGAAATATAATATATAAAACTGACATTTGGATATTTGACTCACCAGTGACCAAATGTTTAACTTACTGCACACGTAGTGTATTTTTAGTGCATACTGAGTGTCAGGATCCCACAATTGACCCATTCGTTCCAGCCTGTGTCCACTTTTATGTCCTCAAACGCTCGTTTTTTGGGGTCGACAGCTTATGAAAACTTATTTCTGGGTTTCTTAGCTTGTTTGCTGTACACCTTGTCACACAGCAGCTTTTAGGCATTATTCTGTCTTTTGTTAGAAGCAGAAATGACAAGGAGGCAGCCTCTCGCAATGCAAAGTCAATGGAGTCAGTTGGTTTGTTTTCCCCCTTGGTGGGCGTGGTCTTCAGATTATGACGCATTGCGCTCTGTCTCTATGCGTTCTGCGTACCCCCCGCCACCCCCCCCCAAAAAAAAAAAAAAAATAAACTTTTTCTTTAAAAAAAACCCTCTTTTACACTTTTACTATAATAAAACCATGCTTAATGTTCTTCAATGATGCACGAGCGTGAGCGAAAACATTTTTTTAAATTCTCCTTTTGGTCCATAAAAGAAAGATGGGCTTACACAGCATTACAACAACACCAGGGGGAGTAAATGACGAATTAATTGTCACGTTTCCATGTTAACTCAATGTCCAAATTTAAAACAGGTTTCACAGGATGAATAAAAAAGGCAATAAAAAAGCGATAGTTAAATGGCTATACATGAAAAAGTATAAAGACTGAAATAGTAATTTTTTTGGGTAAAATGTACTCCAATAATCTTTGTTTTATTTACAACTTTGAAAAATCATTTTACAGTGCAGTAAATATGCACCTGTCTCAATGTTTGTCATTTTCAAAAGCAATACTTACTCTTTCCAGCAGTTCCTCAGACCCCAAATGTATTCGTTTTACTGTAAATCAATATATTTATTAGATATGGGAATGATTTAACATTCCTTTCAGCACTTTTATATGTGTGTGTGTGTGTGTGTGTCGCAGGAACAGTGTCCGGCTTCAGCAGTTCTGCATCAGCTCAGTCCCAGAGAAGCTGAACTCCTGAAAGACCCCAGTCTGAAGTTCAAGCTACGATTCAGGTGCATTTCAGATCAAGCTCTTATCAAGAAGGTTTTCTGTAGGTTTTAATGTTTGTGTCTGACTTTCAGAAATAAACCTAGGCTACCCTGAGAAATATTCACTGGAATACACTGTGTGACAACTTACCCCAGTCTTCCTCATATATCACATGTGTGTTCAGGTTTGCAGGTCCTCGATTCCCACCTTCAGTCGTGTTCAAGGTTTTCCACATCGGAGGAGGAGGAGGACGACAGATCTGTCTGGACAAAAAGTCTTTGCTCCCTCCAACCAGGTCATGAATATACAAGCTGTTATAGTTTTTTAATCATATTTTGAATTCTTTTTTATTTTTTGCATTTTCATTTTAGGTAGTTTTAGCCATTTTGTTGTGTGTTTTTGCCATTTTAGTAGTTATTGTTATTTATATTTTTATTTTTATTTCAAAATAAGTTAAACTAAAATAAAATGAGAAATGGTGCCTTGGCAACTATTAAAATAATTTATTTATTATCTATTTATTCCATTTAATGTTTATTTCTTGTAATAAACGTTATTTTTACATTAAAATTTAGGTTTAATTTTAGTTAAAATGTTTGTCATTTTTGTTGTCATTTTTTGTTTTTGTTTTTATTTTTATGTCTAAATAGTTTTTTTTATTAATTTTTATTTCAGTTTTAGTCTTTTTTTAATTATTCTTATTTATTTTTTTAGTACATCAAGTTAAACTAAATTAAAATAAGAAATTTTGCCTTGGCAAGTTGTTGGCATTTAATTTTTTACTTGTTAATGTTTATTTTATTTCAAGTAACAAAAATGTGTGTTTTTTTTTATTTATTATTATTTTAGTTTTAATTCTAGTTTATTCTAGACATAAATAGTCAAAATTCTGACATAAAAAGTCATAATTTTGACACAAATCAAAATTGACAAAATCAGGATAATGAGATTAAAAAGGCTAAATTATGACATTAAAAGTCAGAAAATGTTTAAGTTTAAAAGTTTGAATTTTATCTCATAATTGTGTCTTTCAAGTCACAATTTTGACTTTTTATCTCATAATTATGAATTTGTATGCTATAATTTTGACATTTATGTCATAATAAATGTCCCATATAGTCCCATAATAAATGTCCCATAAAATTCCCATAGTTTTCTATGAGAGCAAAAGGGATAAAAACAAAAAAATGCATTTGAATTATTGCACAGTATTACGTGTCTCCATCAACAGGCCACAGCAGACTCCTGCAGGATGATGGGAAATCGAGTATTTATGGATCCATTTCAGTGAACGAGATTCACAAAGCTGCTGTTGAACCACAAGATGTGATTTGCATGAGAGACTATATGCAGGTGGAGGAAGAACACCTTATTTCACAACTCCACTTCTGTCAAGTGGTCATGCTTTAGTGTTCATCCTTTTCTCCCAAGTATTCCAGCCATCTGGATGAGCTTCCGGCACGTCTTGGTGGGAGAGAAAACGGATGGCGGTTCCTGTCTCTGAAGGTGCTGTCCCGGGACGTTGCTCTTAGACGGGATGTAAAGCCGGGAACGAGAGGTTTTTGTGCAGGCAGACTCAGAGCGGTCCCACCGTTACGACCCGGTTATGCCGGACAGGAGCTCTCGCACAGGTACACTTCCATTCAAGAGTTTGGGATCGGTATGAAAAAGAAGTCTCTTCTGCTCACCAAGGCTGCATTTATTTGATTAAAAAACAAACAAACAAATATAATATTGTTAAATATTATGAGAATTTAAAATGACTGTTTTCTATTTTAATATACTTTAAAATGTAATTTATATCCTGTGATCAAAGCTGAATTTTCAGCATCATTACTCCAGTGTTCAGTGTCACATGATCCTTCAGAAATCATTCTAATATGATGATTTGATGCTTATTATCAATGTTGAAAAAAGTTGTGTACAATTTTTTTTCCAGGATTCTTTGATGAATAGAAAGTTCAAAAGAACAGCATTTATTTGAAATGGAATCTTTTCTAACATTATAAATGTCTTTACTGTAACTTTTGATCGATTTAATTCATCCTTGATGAATAAAAGTATTGATTTCTTTTATTTATTTCCCCCAAAAATAAAATAAAAATTCTTACTGACCCCAAACTTTTGAATGGTGGAGTTTAAAAGCTTTCTATTTAAGATAAATGCTGTTCTTTTGAACTTTCTATTCATCAAAGAATCCTGAAATAAAAATGTAAATAACTAAATGATGTTTTCAACATTGATAATAATCAGAAATGTTTCTTGAGCATCAAATCATCATATTAGAATGATTTCTGAAGGACATGTGACACTGGAGTAATGATGCTGAAAATTCAGCTTTGATCACAGGAATAAATTACACTTTACTATATATTCAAACAGAAAACAGCTGTTTTAAATTGTAATAATATTTATATATTTTTTGTATTTTTAATCAAATAAATGCAGCCTATTGAGCAGAAGAGACTTCTTTTAAAAACATTAAAAATCTTACTGATCCAAAACTCTTGTGTATTCAGTTTTATCTTGCATTAGTCTCTAACAAACCAAATGTCATATAGTTAAAGAGCAATATTTCTCAACTCATGCTTTAACTCTTTTAACATGTGTCCAGAGGTTTCCTGCCCTCGACACGACGCTCTGCTCGCGCTCAACACACTGCAGATCGCAAGAGACGCCTCTTCGGCCTCAGCGAGACTCAGAGCGTAAGAGATATCATTTTTGCATTTGTCTAATCATAAGGTTCCCCATCACTTTCAATACCAACAACTGTACACTGAAATAAGAGAAACCATTTTCACTCAGAAAGCACAACGAATAACACAACAACAAAAACACAAAGGCAAACAAAACAAAACAAAACAAAAGCACATTTGCTTTACTCTCCCAAAACTCCACCAGTGTTGGGTTTAATGCATTACTAAGTAATCAATTACTGCAATTTAATTTCTATTTGCCTTGAAAAAGTAAAGGATTACTCTTAATTTTTCAGTAATTTAATCACAGTTGCTTCAGATATAATTACATTACACTGTAAAAAATATTGTTGGTTTAACTTAAAAAAGTAAGTTACCTGGTTGCCTTAAAATATTGAGTTGATTGAAATTAAAACAATTTGTTAATGCAAAGAAGGAGATTGGTTTAATCAATAGAAACTCAAAATATTATGTAATCTGAACCACATTAATTATCGAAATTGATTTGACAAAAGATAAAAAGTTGTGATGACAAATAATGAAAACATTTTTTTTTTTTTTTACAGTGTACATACTGTATCCATTACCTTGCTAAACACTCTGAGAGTTGTCGTGACAGAAATGAGATATTTTTGTATTTTCTGTGGAACCAAACCTGAGTTGCTCTCGTTTCCAGGTGCTAGACGAACATGTGGACAGCATTAATAACCCTGACATGAAGAAACAGAACGGGAAACCTGAGAGATGGGGCATCAAGATTGTCCTACCATTAGTTAGACTGAAGACTATGATGTAAACTCATCGGAGTCTGAATGGGAGGAAGAGGCTGAGAAAGTGTGCAACTGGTCAAAGCAACTGGATATAGAGGCTGTCCAAACACCCGAGCTCATTTAGACGGAGAAACTGTGTTTTACACTGATTTAAGTATATACTACAAACTATTAGTGCATTATTCTGAGAATTTGAATTGGCAATTAAAATAATTATAATTATAATAATTAAAATAATTATGAGTACTTTGCAGTTCTGGGTTAATGGCTTCATTTGACTAAACAACATATGGTAACACTTGTATTTGAACATTTGGGCTCTTTTGTTTGATTCCACCTTTCATACTTCATGCATATTCACCCTCGATAGACATCCATCCCTGAAACAGATGGAGGTGCCATACTACACATGTACTACAGTAGAAATGTAGTAATTCTCATGAGAAATACACCACATGCAACAAACCAAGAAAATTACTAATTATATTTAAACTACTGGTCCTGTATTTAAAACAATACCTGATTTTTCACAAAATACTGTATGTGTTGAAAAAGAAAAAAGAAAAAAAGTGGTTAAGGATTAGAGAAAGGAATGATGAAACATCATGGATATTTCATAATAAACGGCCTGTTTTTCAGTTGTGATATTGATTTTATATTTGATCTTATATATATATTTGATCGTAATATTTGATGTAATATAATAACCTCCTGAGCCCCAGAAAAAACGTTTTTTGAATTTAGTATTTTTTCATGCATCACATTGTTTAGACTAGCATTAGAAACAAATGGAAGAAAATAAAACATTTTTGATAAAATATATTTCATTCATATGTTATGCAATGTTCACTGTAGTGGACACCAGGAAAAACAACAGGATTTTTTTTTTTTTTCATTCACCAATACATTTTTGGGTTTCAGGATTTTTTTAACCAAGCTTTGTAGAAAGATGATTCTCAACGATGTTATGAAAGATATAATGGAATTAATTGATATACCATTTTACTTATTTACTTTTACTGCAATTGTGTGTAAAATGGCCATAAATGGGTAGTGCCGTTCAATACAATATCCACTGTATCTGCGTATGAATGTATTCTTGGGGCAACTTGTAATGAAAAAATAAGTGTAATAATGGGAGTAATAATTGGCAACGTTTTCAAAATAATATCTAATATTTTATAGGAGTATTGATGTACAATTTTCACTTTCCCTATTCACTTGTTGTGTCTGCCAAAATGCCTAATAAACATGATTTAAGTCCTAATGTCTTCCACAGTGGACATGTATGAAATCAATGCTCTGTTTTGTAACAGAAAGGCATATTGTTTAGAAACCCCATAACATTTTCATGAGATGTTGATTGATGACAATTAGGAAATTTGTCAGATTTAAATTATAATTACAAAATATGATAATATTTCAATAAGAGTGCTAAATTTGATTACTAAATTAATATTAAGAGTCATTTTAAAGACCAAGGAGGAGTTATTGTTATGGTGAAATTTCCAAACATTTGGTGTCTCTGGAAAGGTCTGAACTAGAATATACTCTAAAACTGGAGACTTCCTGGGTCCCAGTGGGCATGAAAACGCAGTGCATGGGATGACCCAACCAGTGGGCACTGTTAAGGGCCAACAATGGAAACATAGATCTTTAACATGAATTCGTCGGTCAGTGAAGGTTAAACAGTCAGTTTAAAACATGCTTATGCACTTTGCATGGGGAACTGTCTCTGTTAGCTTCGCGTTCGCTGGGTAAACGGTTGTTCATCATCGGCCTTCCGCGGTTTCCTGCGACTCTGCGCAGTGACGTGTCGCGTTGACGGCGGGTCGCGCGCTGTGGAGAAGCTGCGGGCTGAAGCGTGTGTGTGTGTGTGTGGAGCTCCGCCCTCCTTGCGCATCCGCGGCCCGCCCAACGCCCGCTAACTCCCGATCCAACCCTGCCCGAGTCTGGG
The DNA here is from genome assembly GCA_900092035.1 of Leuciscus waleckii. Lineage (NCBI taxonomy): Eukaryota > Metazoa > Chordata > Actinopteri > Cypriniformes > Leuciscidae > Leuciscus > Leuciscus waleckii. The sequence continues at coordinate 53,764 of FLSR01000697.1, forward strand.
GGAATCCGACGGCCTGCCTGCCCGGGGAAAATCTGGAGGCCGCCCCGTGCGTTGATCTATGGTAAGCGCGCATGTACTGGTGAATCAGACGCGCGAGGTTTATCCCGCAAGCTCGTTGCACGCGCACGCTGGATTAATGCACTGAAATTGCACGTTTTTGTTGCATTATGTTGCTGGAGACGCGAGGCCTCGGATTGGCCGCCGGGCCCCGGGCCTTTACGCAGGCCGCACTCAGGCCTTGTTCACTGGGGGAGGGTTATTGTTTATAAATGCTCTTGCATGCACGCACAGGCGCGCGACACTAAACGCCCCTTTGTTTCAAAGCTGAGAGCGCGTGCTCGCATATGTGTAATATGTATGCGTGGGAATTAAACGCGCGGGGTATTATGGCTCAAAATGGCGGGGTTTTGTTTTCAGTGGAAGGGGAAAAATTATGGCCACAACAAGGCGCCATGTTTATGTCCGGTTTCAGGTGCTGAAATACGAGGAAGCCTTCGCTGCTTTTCTCCGCGCGCGGGGGGTGGGAAGCTTCGGCGCGCGCTGCTACCAATTTTTTTTACAGTCTATGGCTGGTACACATATTCTTCTCAAATTGCGTGAAGCTTCATGTGTTTCCTCTCATGCATAAAGCTTTTAATGCATTTTGCGTTGTATTTATAATGCATTGCATCATTTTATATAACAAGCCTAATGCACAACCATTTATTGGTGCTCATATGTGTGTTGCATTCATTTCCAGTCACTCATCTTGTCGCAGTCATTTGCAAATTTAAGGGACATGCATGTCCGTGAATAATCTGCTCATATTTATTAGTAATATTCGTAAGTCTGCCTGTCTTTCTGCCTCCATATTTATCTGTCTATCTGTTTGCCTGTCTGTGTGTGTCTATTCAAGTGTACATCCATTTTAAACCTATTGTATGTTTACAATATGACAACTAGTTCTTGAACCCTTTCACATTGTTATATCCCCCTTGTCCAGGGAGCAACGGCTTCATTCTGTATTTACTAATTTCTTCATATGTAAATATAGCTGGTCATTTTGTGTTTGGTTAAATGATTAATTGTATGTGTTGATTGTTGTGTTAGTTGTGCCGTGGCCAATGAAGAAAAAGACGATGGATGAGGAGGTGACAAGGCTTGCTCTCCGCTCCCAGGAGCCGAAGATTATACTGCATGGCTCAGGTAATAAACACACCAGACGTCTGTCCTTTCAAAGGTTATGATTTCTTTCATAATGCTAATGTTGCATCATTCTCATTCTAGAGATCACAGAAGAGAAAGATTATTAAGTTTAAATTTGTATGAAAGCAATTTGTAAACTTTTAGATGTACACTTGCATATCGATGGCATATGTGACATGAATATGATGGCATAAATAAGAAAAATCTAGAATTTTGTATAATTATTAACTATAATTATAATAAAAAAAATATTTTTCATGTTATTAAATAAAAATGATATATTTATAGTTAAACATATACAATTATAAATAAACTTTTATATTTGTAATATTTATATATTATTATTATATTTAATTATTTAAATGAAAAACATCAAATGCCACAACTCGCAACAAAAATATATTTTAATAAATAGTATTAAATTAATCTAGAGTTTTTTATAATATATCATCATAATTAATTATAATAATTATATATTTTTAAACAGTTAAATTAAAACAATTATATAATTATAACAAAATATATATTATGTATATAAATGTATATTATAAATATAAA
>FLSR01000697.1:56173-85670 GCA_900092035.1 Leuciscus waleckii
TTCTTTCTTTCTTTCTTTCTTTCTTTCTTTCTTTCTTTCTTTCTTTCTTTCTTTCTTTCTTTCTTTCTTTCTTTCTCTCTTTCTTTCTTTAATTTATTAATTAATTCATTTTGTTGGTTAATTAATTTGTTCACTCACTTAGTTGCCAGTTTATTTGTCGTTATTCATTTATTCCAATCAGTTTTTTGTTAATTCCTTCATTTATTTGTTCATTGGTTTCTAATTCATTTATTCTATTGGTTAACTTTTTTTGTTTGTTCATTCATTTTAGTTTAGTAGTTGTTGTTCATTTATTTATTCAATCAGTTTTTTTGTTTGTTCATTAATTTATTCATTTGTTTCTAATTAATTTATTCTATTGGTTAACTAGTTAATTCGCTTATTTGATTGGTTATCAGTTTATTTTTTGTTCATTTCAGTCAGTTGTTTGTTTGTTTGTTTGTTTCTATTAGATCTTTTTGGACTCATTTCACTTCATTCGTTTTTCTGTCATAAAACGAATGATCTGTTCATAATGTCTTTCTTCCTTCGTGTAGTGGACGACGCTGGTAAGATGGTGTCGGGAGACGGCGAGGAGGTGACGGTGAGGGTGCGATAGATGACCAGGAGGTGGAGAAAGATGAGGACGGACAGGAAGTCATTAAAGTTTACATCTTTAAAGCAGACTCGGGAGAGGACGACCTTGGTGAGTCTAGTGTCTGCAAGAGATTGAGCCAGTGTTACTTTGTATTATTTATATACTTTTATAGTTTTGGATAATATTTTGAATTGGCACTTATTTGTTTTGTTTTTTTAGTTTTTTGTATTTTTTTAAATTGTCAATGTTAAATTTTTTTTTTTAGTTTTATTTTTCCTTTTTTTTTAAATATTTTTAAAACTATATTAAAAAGTTTTAGTAATTTTATGTGCTTTTGTAATTTTTTTATTGGTTTTTGTTCTTTTATATTTCCATTTAGCTTTAATTGTTTAGTCATTTTAGTACTTCATTGTCAAGTCACTTTTATTTATACCTTTATTCTTGACAAAACTGGGCTAATATGGCCATGGTTCCTGCTGGTTCTAGTAAGAACTCGAGCTGCTGTGTTTTGGACCAGCTGTAGTTTGTTTATTAAGCGTGCAGGGCAACCACCCAGTAGAGCATTACAATAATATAGCCTTGAGGTCATGAACACATGAACTAACTGTTCTGCATTTGTCATTGACAGCATATGTTGTAGTTTAGATATATTTCTAAGATGAAAAAAAATGGTTTTACAGATGTTAGAAATGTGGCTTTCAAATGAAAAAAGTGGCATTAAAGAGCACACCCAGGTTAACTGACGACAACGATTTGACAGAGCAGTGTTAGACAGTATTCTGGGTTAATGCGTGCAGAGGTTTTTTGTCTAATAATTCTTAGGAAATTACTATTCATCTAAATTTATGCATTCCGTAAATTTAGTGAATTGGTTTGTTTCGTCAGGGCGCAAAAAATATAGAGATGAGTATCATCAGCATAACAGTGAAAACTAATGCCATGCTTCCTAATGATATCTTCCAAGGGTAGCATGTGCAAGATGAAAAGCAACGGTCCTAGTACTGAGCCTTGCTGTACTCCATACTGAACTGTGATCGATTAGACATCTCTTGATAACGGTCAGATAAGTATGATTTAAACCATGTCAATGCAATTCCACTAATGCCAATTTAATTCGAGTCTATTAAAAAGGATGTTGTGGTTGATAGTATCAAATGCAGGTCTAAGATCAGTAACACTAATACAGAGCTACAACCATGATCATACGATAAGAGCAAATCATTTGTAACTATAACGAGCGCAGCTTTAGTACTGTGAAATGGTCTAAATCCTGACTGGAAATCATCGCAGATTCCATTTCTTTCTAAAAAGAAACATAGTTGTGAAGATACTGCTTTTTCTAGTATTTTTGACAGAAAAGGGAGATACGATATAAGTCTGTAATTAACTAGTTCTCTAGGATCAAGTAGCGTTTTTTTTTAATAAGAGATTTAATAACAGCCAGCTTAAAAGCTTTTTGTACATATCCTAATGACAGTGATTATTTAATAATATTAGAAGGGTGACTATGACTTCTGGAAGCATCTCTTTCAGTAGCTTAGTCGGTATAGGGTCTAACCAAGCGGCAACCTCCCCGTCTCTCTCTTGAAACCAACACGGAAGTGAATTAAATGGCAATTCATCAACTGGCCGCTTGAGGCTGGCTGCAAAACTGAGTCAAATCTGTATCTCCCCCATGTTGAAATACCCAACTTTACAGCAGAAAAAAACATGTTTACAGCCTGGAGCAAAAAGTGGCTTTGGTCTATACAGCTAATTTTGCCCTTCATGACAGCTGTGAGGGGGGTGCATTTTTTTATAACTCATCCGTTTAAATTATTTTAAGCCTTAAATTTCTGCATAATTAAGGGTGTGTCCACTTTTGAGTGACAGGTGCATTCCCGCTGCTGTGGTCATTAGTAAGGGTGTCACGATTTCGATTTTAAATCGAAATCGATCGAAATTAATGCTCAATCTCGATTATCGAATAAAAAAATGGAATCGTCGATGCTGCCACGCCCCATATGTCACGTCAGCTCGGCATGCCTGTAATAGGTAAAACTCCTTTTCTCGGAATATTGTAGCCTTTATTTTAAAACGCATTGCAGCTGCACAGCGAGAGCATCATAGCTCGTCTGAGCGAGCTGATTGGCTGTGCTGCGGCAACTGCACGAACCTATGGCGAGTAGGAGCGCTTGGCGCCCTGCCAACTCGAGCGCGCCAATTTGGACGCTGCTGAAGTGTATAAATTCAGAGAAAACTCGCCAAAGGACTTTAGGTTTAAATCGACTGAAGCGAAGTACCTGATATGAGCGAAATAGCACGGCAAGGCAACGCAGTACTCGTTCCCTTATCTCTAAGGGAACCGAGGTTACGCAAGTAACCAAGTACGTTCCCTTACGAGAACGTTCTCTTGTACTGCGTTGCAAACGCTGTGGGAACCCAATTTAAAACGCCGTGTTATTCGCCTGTGACTGCTCTGAGGAGTCCAGGGAGCCCCGGGACTATAATAGGTAATAAGTTATATTGTTTAAGTTTCCAATTGACTGAAGATGTAAGTTATTGTTACATTATGTTGTTAATAAACGTTTTAAATTTGACAATGTGTGTGGTACATTGCGAACAAAGGTCAGATATTATTATATTGCATAAAAGTCTGAAAATGGCATAGCTTGTGCTTTCAAAAATTTTTTTTTAATTAAATCGACAATCGAATCGAACCGTGACTTTAGAATCGAAAATGTAATCGAATCGAGGATTTGGAGAATCGTGACACCCTTAGTCATTAGTCATCATTAGCCATTTGTGTCACGTTAGGGTTTTTCGCCCATTTTCGTTTATCCGGGAGTGACGCACTGCCAAGATGGCGACGGTCGGCCACGCCCACTTTGTGCTTCAAAAACGGTCTTCAGAAACCTACGGGTGACGTCACGGACACTACGTCCATATTTTTTTACAGTCTATGGGTCTAACATACTGTACATGTTATTGATTTTGATGCTTTAACACGTTTAGAATATTCTTCCTCTTCTATAGCAAAGATATTACGGAATTTCTCCTCAGGGGGTCTACAGCACAGCCTCTGATGCGATACTTAGTAGACGGTTGCATGGTTTATATTTTTCTCATCTGATAGTATCAAACTTGCAAGTAAAGACATTCATAAAGTAATTACTGCTGTTCTGTTTGGAAATGTCCTAACCCAGATCTAGCAGTTCTTTGTTTAGGCCTTCTGTATGCAGTGACACTGTCCTTCCACGAAATGCGATATACCTCTAGTTTTGTTTTCTTCCAGCTGTGCTCCATTTTTTTTTTTTCAGGCTGTTCCCTTGAAGGGTGCGAGTGTGTTTGTTATACCACGGCATCTGACTGTTTTCCTTTATCCTCTTTAAGAAGGAGTCTCATTAAGACATTGTGACATTGCGTTCTTCTAAGCTATCTGGGATGCCGAGGAATAGAAACTGACCAGGAAGATTATTTATAAAGCAATCTTCAGTGATAGAAGTGATAGTTCTACCATATTTGTTACAAGGAGTTGATTTCACAGCCTTGTATAAATGTAGTATACACAAGACTAGATAATGATCTGAGATGTCATCGCTCTGCTGCAGAGTTTCAAGCCATCAACATTGATTCCATCATGTGACAATATTAGATCTAGAGTATGATTACGACAATGAGTAGGTCCTGACACGTGTTGTCTAACGCCAATAGAGTTTAGAATGTCTGTAAATGCCAATCCTAATGCGTCTTTTTCATTATCTACATGTATATTAAAATCACCAATTATTAAGACTTTATCTACAGCCAGTGCTAATTCTGGTGGAATTATAGATCAGCTAATGAATTAGTTTTTGTATAACCTGAACGTTTGATCACACTATTTTATGTCATCATAATTAATTAGCTGCAAGGAACGTGAAATGTAATGCTATATTAGCCTGTTACTGATTTGGTGGGTTAATGCTGCTCAGTTTTACACTAAAAACAATCGTACTAAAAGTACATTTGAACAAAAGTATTTGCAAGTAGGCTAATGGCAAAATATTTTTGTGCAACACAATTTTTTCACTGCCATAGACTTGACAAAAAGCATTACTAAAGTACAAACAAAATGGATATAACTGTATGTGTACAATAAATAATATATATTTGCCTACCTGTCTATTAAAACACATCCGAGAGTGGATTCTCTGTGGACAGAACAAGTCCAAGTTTGTCGCGAAGCTCTCTCCATCTCGAAAACGCCACGCGATTTTGATCCTTGTTTTATTCCTCCGTTTGTCCCAAAGCCTGCTTGCCTAAGTTGATCTACGTTTATGTTTTTTGGGGGATTTTCTGTACTAGCGCAGATATTACATAATTGATAGGCGACAATGACAAGGGACGAGCCATTATTTAAAACTGGAATTTCTCTGGATTTACAAATCCTTGGGAACTTTTGGGATAATGTAAGCACACAACTGCATGAAATATATCACACTGTGCAAGTGGTTTTTGAATATTTTATTAAAAAGATTTTTGTCTATTATTTTATTAGTATTTAATATTTAGTCACGTGTATTTTATTTGATTTCCACTTTACTTCAATTATGGAAAATGATTATTAATATTTTTTTGTTTAAAATTCGTCACTGGATTTGGACCGTTGATGAAACCCTCAGTTCAGTAAGAAGTAGCAGAGGTGATGTGGTGATGTTTTTCAGGGAGGTCAGAGTTTCTTCTATGACGTGTGACAGAAATTCAAACTGAAACTGCAGACTCATTGTTCTGGTGGACATGCTGGGTCTTTCTTGGGCATTTGCCACAGCTTCACTTGTGATCCAATTATGATATGCATCATGATCATGAAAATTTGTACCGTATTGTGAGATAGTTGTTAGGACCCATCCAGACATTTTTCATTTTTGCTACTGAAAATGTTGCCAGGGCAAGTAAAGATCAGAAAAAATCCATGCTGTGTTCAAAATCGCCCATATCACTATTCCCTACATTACTCCACTAATATAGTCCACTTGAAGGAATGAATGAAGGGCTGTCGCTTTTGCATAGTTTGTGCTCGCTGTTTAATAATTATTTAAAATTGATCAAACTGGCAGCTCCAGTAGTAATGAAAATATTTATCTTAAACTCTTTCATGAAACTAGCATGTATAAACCTTAATTAAACAGTTTAATAAACAATAAAAAAGGAATTTATACCTGCATGATATTACTCTGTAGCCACATTGGAACAGCGTTTGGAAAATGTATAAAAATCAGTTGTTCACTCATTTTGCTGTGCATTGTGGGATTGAATGAGTGCACTCGATAACGTGCGCTATGGTTTCGGACACCACTACAAATAATACCATATTTAAAGGGATACTTCACTGATTAGCATTAAGCTTTGTATCTGTAGAAACCCGGTAGTATTCTCGAATGGCCGTGCTTCAAAATCGCCTTTAAAGTTGTTCATTTATGTTGGCGATTGTGCTGCATTCACTCACAGAAATAAATGTTTGATATATTTACGGTAGGAAATTTACAAAATATCTTCATGGAACATGATCTTTACTTAATATCCTAATGATTCCTGGCATAAAAGAAAAATCGATCATTTTGACCCATACAATGTATTGTTGGCTATTGCCACAGATATACCCGTGCGACTCGAGACTGGTGACGTGGTCCAGGGTTCTGTGTGTCATTTTAATAACACCAGAGCGGTGAGTGATTGTGTGATGCTTGATTTGTGTGCAGGAGAGACGGTGGACCTCAGTGAGAATGAGGCGGTCGCTCTGGCTGAGCCTGTGATTCGGCCGCTGAGAGAGAAGATGGTCTACATGTCTGTCGGAGACGGTCATCATACACAGACTGATGGTGAGACTCTTACTGGGCGGTGTGACTCTATACACAGTGCAACAGTAGAAATGTGGCGTCAGGTCTGACGTTTATACCGAGGCAGATATAATTGCAAGCACTGAATATATGAGCTCAACACAAAGTTTTGTTGTTTATGGTTGTTGAGCAAAATCATTACTTGGCATGTTAATATAACAATAAATGGACATGCTTACAACAGCCTATTTTACAGGTTTTATGTCTTTAGTTCTTATTTTTATTTCAGTTTTAGTAATTTTAGTAATTCAACAAACTAAAAAATAACAATAATTGCCTAGAAACTAACTGACATAAAATATTTATTTTTTTCCCAGTTAACATTATTTCAGTATTTCTTTCACTGGAGTATCCAAAAATAGGCATTCATACATGATTATTTAATTCAGTTTTGTATTAAAAGCTATTTTATTTTAATAATATTTTAAGTACTTAAATTTCCAGCATAAATAACTATATTGTGATGTATAGCATTACTGGTATAAAGTAATTCACACTGTGATTTAAGGTTGTAGTCTCTCTTCATAACACGTTTCCTTGATTATTGGCTGCAAACGCTCAAAAAGCCTCTTAGTTTCTGCTCAGATTGCTTCATTCTTTCTGTTCTGCAAATGTCAAATTATGTAACTTTCTAGGAACTTGTCGAACCAGTTATTATTGTCCCAAACGTGCTCCTGTTTGATTTACTAAGCTAATGTTTTCTAGGGCTGTACTCAACCAAAGAAAATCTTGGTCGACTGAAGTCCTGAAATTTTCGACTAAAAATCGACTAAAATCGACTAAAATCGACTAAAAATGACGTTAGAAAAAAAAACGTTAAATTAATTAGATGTGCACTGTGCGCAGTACTTGGTAGCCTTGTTGTCCGCCGAAATGAATTATAAATAAACATAAAAAAACTAGTAGGCTATTTGCAGTATATTAAATCGTTTTTGACCTAATTATTTTGCACTGAAATGAGTCTGACACTTGAGTCTGTCAGCTCTGACAGCGCTGCATCACCTGCGCAATATCATAGCTTATGATTTCCGAAAATAGTACTATGTTGTCAACTAGTGATATCATCACAAGAACTGTTGAGGAATATACAACATAATTTAGACAATTATTTTTGTCATATGTTATAATAATAAGTTATTATTAGTCAGACACTATCATTTCACCGTGCATGTCCTCGCACCGAGCGAGGCTGATGAGCTTAACGTTAGCTTCGCAGCTGAGACACGAATAGACTATTAACTTAAAGCTTTTACTCTTAATAAACACAAAAGGCACGTCCACTTTAATAAAAAAATAATATTTATAAACAAACCAGATCAAGAGCAGAAACGAAATAAAGTGCATAACTGAAAAATAAAGCATCCTAGGCTCAAAACTAACAACCAACAGCACAGCGCAATTGCGCATTAGGCTCCAAATAAAAAATAAAAAAGTTAATTATCACACTAAAACATTGAAATATGCAAATTCTGATATGTTCATAGCTTACTCAAAACAGACAGGGCAAGCTAACGCAGACAAGTGAGCTTACCACTTTTACAGTAGATGATATGTCATGTTTGTCGTCAAGCTGTGGAAAACTGTTGCTTGCAAACTTTGCATTCGACCTTTTTCCTGTTATCAATTTTAACAAAATGCTGCCACACTGTCGATTTCTTTGTTGTTGACATGTTAGAAGAGGACTGACTATTAAACGCTCTCACAATTAAATAAATAATATTCAGCATCAAACCTACTACGCTCGACGCTCTCTCTTGGGTTGGACTAATCCAAAAAAGGTGAAAACAAGGGGGGTGTTTTGAAGACAGACTGTTACAGTGAAACAAGGGGTATTCTGAAAACACCCCCATTAGCAGTTAGTGCTTTCCACCTGATGAAATGAGCGCGCCTCAGCGCGGCAAAACTGATGAAATAAACGCGGCAGAAAATCGACCAATCAGAATTTTGGTCGAACCAGAACGTATCGACCAACTAATCGACTAATCGACTAGGACAGTACAGCCCTAATGTTTTCAAAGATGAAACTTTGAAGGATTGAATTGGCAATGAACATGCTACTTATGTGGATGATGTCATTGCCAACATTATTATTTAAGTTTCGACACTGTTGTTGAATATTAAGGTGAGTGTTTCTGTTTGGTTCTGTGGGTCTGAGCATCAGCTTGACGTGTGTGTGTGTGTGTGTGTGTGTGTGCAGGAGGCTCTAAGCTCTCGGACGAGGTGTACATGGAGGTGGTGGTTGGAGGCGAGGAGCCGGTTCCTCATGACAGGCCGTATGATGGCACTGCGCTGAGCAAGGACTTCATGCCTGTTGCGTGGGCAGCTGATACGGTCAGGACACTCGAGACACTTCCTCATGTCACTGACACTACAAACCCAGATCATGTAGTAAAACGGGAACTTGAATAAGCCTGTGTCTATTGACTACAAACAACACAATGCAAGCACACAGGAATCAGAAATGTAGGGCTGGGTTATTGACTCATGATTTGTTTCATTCTCCATTTGATTCATTTGAATATATATCAGGTACAGTACACGTCAATTTTTCTCTAGGGAAAATAATCTCAACTAATGCTGCAAACTATACGGGGAACCCTGGCATTTGGTATAATTCTATAATATTAAAGTTTAAAATGAACAACACAAAAGTGAAAAACTACTAAATTCAATTGCCATTTATTTTTTTAGATATAATAATAATAATAATAATAATAAACAGTCAAATAAAAATGTATACAAACATTTAAACTGCATATTTACAACAGTTTTTATAATGTCTTTATAATAATAACAACTTTTTTATGATATATTTGTTTCTACTCCAATTCGTTTTTTTAAATATAAACATTTAAACACTGACTGTCATGACGGATTTATTCAAACATTCGTTAAATAAAGAAGATATTAAACATTCAAAATGACATTTATTGTTTGAATTTCGTGATAAAACCGACGGAATTTGAAATACTTTTTTCATATCAAAAGTAACAAAGCAAAAAGTATATTTTTGATTTATTGGATGGAAGGCGCTACAAATAATGTTATGTTCGCGCATCAGCTGAAAACAGCATAGAATAAAAGATTTATTCTTGGAATATCAATTCATCAAAATGAGAGCCAATTAAAATCGAGAAATTGATATTGTCAACCCAGCAGTAATGAAACGTCAAAATACCCTTTCTTATATGTGCTGGACAAACATGTCAAATGTGCTGGTTAATCTGAGTTTAATTATGCATATCTTTTTTCTGGCATTCAAAGCTTTTTATGTGTGGAAGTAGAAACTGGGTTGCTGAAACATACACTCATGTTGTCTTTGATTATAGTGGGTGACTGATATGAGCATTAGAAGGACAATACCGTTGTGATCTTGCATTCATTAGGATGTTTCTTCTGATCATAAATAATTCTTGAATATGCTGATGTGTCTGTCATAAGCAGGTGCGGACGAGGGCTGTGAGAACCGTAACGGAGCACGAGCGCGTTACTGCACATCGACGAGTCGGACGCACTGGACAAACTCAACCGGCAACACGGCAAGAAGAGACGAGCTGAACCCCGACAGGTCCAAACAGGTATTAGCACTCTCACCTGACACGAACTGCTTAAACCATTAGTTCACTTCAGAATTCAAATATCCTGATCATTTACTCACCCTCCATGTCATCCGAGATGTTCATGTCTTTCGTTCTTCGGTCGAAAAGAAATTAAGGTTTTTGAGGAAAACATTCCAGGATTTTTCTACATATAGTGACTTCAATGGGGTCCAACGGGTTGAAGGTCCAAAATGCAGTTTCAATGCAGCTTTAAGGGCTCTACACAATCCCAGCGGAGGAGTAAGAGTCTTATCTAGACAAACCATCGGCCATTTTCTCATTTTCACTTTATATCCAACGTTAAAATTATCCTGTATTACCTTTTATTTATACTTTTTTTTTTATTATTATTATTATTTAAAGGACATTTGACTTAGTCTTTGCACGTTCACTTTGTAAACACTAGCTCGGTACTTCCGCCTACGTCACGCTTGACCTTTTAACTAGAGATGCACCGATTACAATTTTCTGGGCCGATTCCGATTTTTCATTAAGTTTGACCTGCCGATACCGATTTTAGCCGATTCCAATTTCATTTTTTCTAACCACTTTACAGCACACACAAATATTTATTTTATATCTTTTCTGTAATAGAACATTTTACAATTTGCATAGTACATTTCACTGCTCACGACGCTCCTGCTTGATGCTCACGCGCTGCTCCCGCTCCCGTTGTGAATGCACTCACTGATTAACATGCACGGCGAATAAAAAATATGCGCTTGCGGTCTGAACGGACGTAATTCACGAGGTTTCCTACATGTGTGTTCCGTGTGCACGTGTGATGCTGATGTTGCGCGATGTTAATCATGCGGCGCCCGAGTGCATTTGACCGGCATAAAATCGGTATTTGTCAGACTGACCGGCCGGTCGCCGGTCACGGCCGATCACGTGAAAATCGGCCAATTCCGGTCACCAGCCGATCAATCGGTGCATCTCTACTTTTAACGTGATCACGTGATGCGTGGCGCATCACAGATAGTGCAAGACGAGCATTTGTGGTTAAAAATATATACATTTTTGTTGTTTTTTAGAAAATGAGCGATGGTTTGTCTAGATAAGACTCTTATTTCTCGGCTGGGATCGTGTAGAGCCTTTAAAGCTGCACTGAAACTCACATTTGGACCTTCAACCCCCATTGAAGTCACTATATGGAGAAAAATCTAAGCTTTTTAGTTGTTGTTATGACTTAGGGCTGCCAAATTAAAATTCGAATTTCGAATATTCGTCAAATGTAAAATAAAAATCCACATTCATATGCAAACACGGTGCATTTGAACTTTAGGTGTGCTTCAGGCACTTTATCAGTGGTGCACGAGATGTGATGATGTAGCATGAGTCATCGTTGTGTTTAATGTTTTTGTTTGCCTATCCAGTTGAATCCATTAGATGTGGCGCTGATGCATTGTTCATTCAAAACACTGCAGAATAGAGAAGCTCAATGCAGAGAAGATCTTGGTTACGTCAAAACCCAAACCAAGCCGTTCACACAGAACACATGTTCTGCTCCACTTTTCCATTGTTTTCTATGTAAACAAGCACTAGATCAGCGCTTTGGCTTTTTGTATTAAAATATGCTGTTTTGTTCATAATTGTTTATGCAATTTAATGTGCTTCATTAATATTTTGCTCATGGCGCCCTCTTGTGGCCTCAGGAGATGAGCCAAAAGCTTTTTTTCCCCAACTAAAATATTGTCAATATTCATGTAAATTTCAAATTTCACAAAAAAAAAAAAAAAATACTAATTGTGATTAGTGGTCAACAGTTTTAGCATCTGATCATTAAAGATTATTTAATGATAGAGAATAAGAATTCTCTATTCATTTAATAAAGTTCATTTAAATATTTACTTAAAATTCACTAAGCAAATTAAAATGTATACTAAACATTGATAAGGTTATCAGTAGAAACTGACGAGTGGAATGACCAATAAGTTCACACATTTATCAGTGTTGCCTATATTGTGTGTGTGTGTGTGTGTGTGTGTGTGTGTATGTATATATATCTCACACACATCTATATGATACTGTCTGATTATATAATTATCAGTGTTATCAGCCATTAACTGTCTTTTTCACCTAATTAAGTTATATTTTAGCTCTCTTAGTCAAGTCCAGTTCCAAAATCTTCCAGAGGTGTTGTCAATAGTAAACATCATTCATAAATAAATAAATATTTTGTGTGGCTGGAGCATATGAGAGTCTTAACATTGTCAAAATCGCTCAATACCTGAAATGTCTTATAATGTGATGCACTGAAACACTTTAAAAAGCATTTTTTCAAGTTTTTTAATTATTACTAATTAAATGACTACAATTACTGTATTACTACAGTCAGTTTTTGTTGGGGTTAAGTAAGAGATTACATGTTATGTTTATACTTCTATCTATTGCACTGCGGTACCATTTAAAATGATCTAGTGAAATCAAAATGATGGTGAAAAATTTTAGAAATGTGACCAGTCACAGCAGAAATATTTTGCCTTTGTAAAAATATATGACTTTTTACCTTGATGTTGAAAGCATAAGACCATTTGTAACAGACCTTTTTTTCAAAAGGTTTCTGGTGGAATTAAATAAAGTAAATGATTGCCATCATTATTTTGTATGTTGTGTTTAGTTTTATTTTATTACTATTTATTTATATATATATATATATATATATATATTCAGTTTTCATTTTCATATCTGGTTGTCTTTTATTTATTTTTTTATTATAAATATAACTGTTTAATTCATAAATGTATTTATTTATGTGTGTTTTTATTTATTTCCAGTTTCCAGTTAGTAATTTTAGTTCTTCAACTTAAATGCATTTCAGTTAAGTGCCAAGGCAACATTTTAGCTAACTGTGATTTGTATATGTACATTCCGAAAATACATAACTTAGACAGTTACCTCTGATAACAGATCACTAAAGTATAATGTGGACCATTTTCTGTAAAGCTGCATTGAAACGATGTGTATTGTGAAAAGCGCTATGCAAATAAATGTGAATTGAATTTAATATATTTTATTTCAAATTTATTTCAATTAACATAAATGCTTCTTTTAATAGTTTTAGTTCTATCTGCATAATATCAGCTATTGGCTACAAAACTGATTTTCCTTCATCCTCTCACTGTCCGTATCTCTCATTCCTCCGCAGCGATCATCATCGGCCCGTACGGACAGCCTCTGACGGTCTACCCCTGCATGCTGTGCGGTAAGAAGTTCAAATCCCGCGGCTTCCTGAAGCGACACACTCGCAACCACCACCAGGACGTGTTGAGCCGCAAGAAGTACCAGTGCACGGACTGCGACTTCACCACCAACAAAAAAGCCAGTCTGCACAACCACATGGAGTCCACGCGCTCAGCAACAAAGCGCCGTTCGAATGCGAGACCTGCGGTAAAGAGTTTCACCAGCAGGCGGCGCTGTTCTCGCACCGTCTCCAGCACCACCACCGCGAACAGAAAACGCCCACTGCAACGCGTCGCCTTCTCCTCCTGCCGCCACGGCAAAGACGCACAAATGCAAGTTTTGCGATTACGAGACTGCCGAGCAAGGGCTGCTCAATCGCCACCTGCTGGCCGTTCACAGTAAGAGCTTCCCGCACATATGCGTGGAATGCGGGAAAGGTTTCCGCCACCCGTCGGAGCTAAAAAAACACATGCGCACGCACACCGGCGAGAAGCCGTACTCGTGCATGTACTGCGATTACAAATCCGCCGATTCGTCTAACCTAAAAACGCACGTGAAAACGAAGCACAGCCGCGAGCTTCCGTTTCGCTGCGAACGTTGCGGTCAAACGTTCGCCGAGGAGGACGAGCTAACGCAACACGCCACGACACACGAGGACGCTCGCGGACACCAGTGCAACCACTGCGACCATCGCAGCTCCAACTCCAGCGACCTGAAACGGCACGTCATTTCCGTGCACACTAAAGACTATCCGCACAAGTGCGCCATCTGCGGGAAAGGCTTCCACCGGCCGTCCGAGCTTAAGAAACACTCTGCGTCGCACAAAGCTAAGAAACTGCACCAGTGCCGCCACTGCAACTTTAAGATCGCTGATCCGTTCGTGCTCAGCCGGCACATCTTATCCGTTCACACGAAGGAGCAACAGCAGCAGCAACAACAAACGCCACAACAACCGACTCCGCCCACTTCCGAGTCGTCGCCACCACAAGCCCCGCCCACAGAAAAGAGCGCCCCCAAGAGGACTATAGGGGCGGCGCAGTTAGCGGCGCCCTCGGTAAAGAAAGCCATTGGCTCCAAGGGTCCGCGGGAAAGGCGTGTGTATCAGTGTCAGTATTGCGACTACAGCACGGGAGACGCGTCTGGCTTCAAAAGACACGTTATTTCCATCCATACTAAAGACTATCTCACCGCTGTCAGTACTGCTCGAAGGGCTTCCGGAGACCTTCGGAGAAAAACCAGCACATTATGAGACATCATAAAGACATGGTGCCGGGAGAATGAACACCTTCCTTTTCTTCCTCCTGCTCACTCCATAAAGACACTAAACAACCATTGATTCGAAATCCCTCATGTTAGCAAAGACCTCTCATGCATAGCAGCGCGTGTGTGTGTGTGTGTGTGTGTGTTGTGTCTGTATGCGAAAGCGTGCATATGAACATGCTTTATGCTTAATGATCACATGGTTTGCAATCTTAAAGGAACAGTTCACCCTAAAATTTAAGGGGTCGTCATTCACTCGCCCTCATGTTGTTTAAGACCGGCAAGACTTTCTTTCTACCAAGGAATGTAAAAGTTTTTTTTTGTTCGTTTTAAAAAAAGAGAGAGAATATCCTGGTTAATCTTTTTTGCATTATTATATTGGCTTAATATTTCATTTAATAAATTATGATGATAATGTATTATATAAATATTAAACGTTTCGTTAACGCTTTACAATAAGGTTCATTAGTTAACATGAATTTATTAACTTACATGACCTAACCTTGAGGAATACATTTGTTACTGTATTTATTCATCTTTGTTAATATTAGTTAATTAAAATAAAGATGTTTGTTCATGTTAGTTCACAGCGCATTAACTAATGCTAACAAGATTTTAATAAAGTGTTTGTAAATGTTGGAATTAACAAAGATTAATAAATTCTGTTTAGGTGCAGTTCATTATTAGTTCATGCCATCTAACGTAGTTAATGTTAACTAATCAACCTTATTGTAAAGTGTTACCAATGTTTCTTAACATAAATGCTCCAAAAAACTCCATAATAATAGTCTTTACGACTTTTTGCACTATATTCGTGATTCATATTAGTGAGGACAACCCCAAACACTGAGATTTTCCTCTCTTCTCTAGGAAATAAAACCGCATACGACATGAGGGTGAGTAAATAATGACATTTTTGTGTTTTGGGTGGACTATTCCTTTAACTTAGACGTTTTATGTTTGGTTGTGTACCGTAACAGATGAAACTAATATGTTATTATCCAGCCTCTGGGATCAGGTACATATTCCTGAAGCATTTTTTGAGTCTTGCGTTCACTCTTGTCATCAAGGTGTTGTAACTAAAATCCTCCGAGCGCATAAACTCTCGGAAATGCTTTTTGAATATAGGACCATCATGTCATGGATTTCTCACTCAATCTTGCACTTTACTAGCATGTCCGTCTGCTTGATCGCTGTTTAAAAACGTGGACGTTGTCAGATGACACCAGGAAATGTTTTTAATGTTCAGAAAAACGTTGGAAATTACCGGGCTGTTTTCCATAGGCACTAAAAACTCAGTCTTATTTTGTAATGTTAGTATGACCAGGACAGGGTAATGGGGAATGTGTGGTCTCTCTAAACTTTAAGGATGGCAGGAAGCGTTTATCATGACTGATCTGTTGAAGAATCAAACAACTACATCTGGAACGACTTGAAATGAATAGTTCACCTTCATAGTCATTTGCTCACTATCACATTCATGTTTTCCCATTAAGCTGCTGTTTTCATTAAGGGCAAGCTCATAAAAAGGCCAAAAAATTCCATAATAGTAGTTCATATGGTCATACGATTAGTCAGTATTTGCTAAAAATTTCGCTTTTATGTGATTTAAAGGGACAGTTCAACCAAAAAAAAAAATTGTTGTCATTTCCTCTCCCTCAAGCTGTCCCAAACCTGCATTCAGTTCTTCTGTTGAACACAAAAGATGATATTTTGAAGAATGTTGGTAACAAAGTAGTTTCTGGACCCTATTGACTTCAATAGTGTAGAAACAAATACAGTGGAAATCAATTGGGACCAGATTTTTTTTTTTTTTTTTTATGTTTTTTAAACACAAATTAATAGAGGTATGATGTTATTAATACAGAAATTAATACAGGTTTGGAACATCTTGAGAGTGAATAAATGACAGAATTTGAGTTTTTTGTGAACTATGCCTTTAACTTTTGCTCTGTTTCTTAGAAGTCAGAAGATTTGGAATATATATAACAACATTTATGCTTTTTTTGTCCGTTTTGGAGCTTTTCAGTCACTATATGTGGTATGAAAAGCTCCAAAACGAACAAAAAAAAAAAAAGCAATAAATGTAGTTTATATGACTTTTACCCTGTTATATATATTAAAATCTTACCAAATTTGACTAAACATCTCTTTGAAAATACATGATGATAGAATCTTTCTTTAGGTGAACTATTCCTTTAAGGTTTGTGCAGAACTAGTTGTCTACTGCTGCATTTCTTTTTAATTTAGTTTTAACTTGCTGGATCAAGTCCATTCACCACCAGAACAAAGTTGTTTTACACACGGTTCTCTGCCTTCACTTTCCTATCATTGTTAGTCATTTTGAGCACACGCTGACCCCACCGCAGGACATTCATAGCATGGCTCTATGAGACTGCAGCAATGCATTTTGGGTATGTGAGACCAGATGCTCCCTCTTTCATTTTAAGAAAGCTTGACTTCTGTGGTGACAGATTTTAATCATGCAAGGGTAAATGTTTCCTCATGTTGTAAGCTGATTTAAATGCATTTCACTTGGATGTATGGGACCACAGAACTTACTAAACATGTTGACTAAATTGTCATGTCAGGAGCCCGCCTGGGTCATTTTTAACCCAACAATCAAGAGAGATACACAAAAACATAATGGTAGTATTTTTTTGTTTTACTTTTATGCTAATTTAAATACAAATCATTGTATTTCATTAAGTTTTTTTTAGATTACAGTAATGATATCATCATTGAAAAATGAATTGTAATCATAGAAATTAAATAAGAATTAAAAATAGCACCCGTTCATGTAGAAATATAGTGTTTTCATTACTGTAAAATAAAATATAAAAATTATTTTACTGCAATACAAGTATTGGTATTTAAATTTTCACTACTGTTATATAAAATAAATGAGTAAAAATTATTTTCAGTGTCACAATGCAAAAATGTATGCTCCAAATAGATTCAAAATATAATTGATTATTTTAATCTCTTGTTTTTGGGGTGAAAATTGACTTGAGAATTTTTTGTTTTTTCTTTTCTTTTTTTTGCCATTTGAACTCTAATCACTATATTAGATTCAGTTTGCCAATCATGTCTTGCAAAAGCATTTTTGATGACCCTATTTGACAGGATCAGGCCGAGCGTTCTCTCATCAGTGTACACAACGTGCAGTATGAGTTTTTATTTAAAAAGTCGATTAGAAATGATCATATTTCTGTGTGTATGTGTACGAGTGTGTGTGTTAGAAGAGTTTCCTGGTTTATTCTCAAAGCAATGCATCAGATATATTTGCGGTTGCCAATAACCTCTCACCTTTAACCCTTCGAGTGACCGTTCATAGTGATGATACTGTTCGGCTGTGTTCATGTACGGTCAGTGCAGTTACACGCATCATAGCCTCCTGATACCTACTAATTGACTTAATAGTCGACGTCAGACCTCACTCAAGCTGGCATCCCTTACAGTTACCAAGGCGAACTAAAAACTGGAATTGACACGGCAAATCATGTTGGAAATGCTCTGTTTTGTGTGTGTGTGTGTAACGTTAATTGAATCAATTTGGATCAAAATTCCACTAACCTGTGATGGATGATGTCATACCCAGCTTTGCATGTGATTGGCTAGAGGTTTCCAAAGGAACTTGAAAAAGCCTCAGTTTGTGTCCGAACAGCACCATTAGTAATGAGGGCCACGCGTTCTTCTCGCTCAAACGATGCCATTGGTCGGGAAGGGAATCGGTCACTGCTCCTAACGTTCCCGGGCCTCTTCCTCTCCCTCACCCTGTGATCATTTTTATACTGCAGATATTTATTTGCTCACCGTTTAAACTTTGTTGTATAGTTAAATGTAAGTAGGAATCTATGGGACTATAACTTATTGTTTTGTACACAGATCTGTAAAGAGAGAGTGTTGATGTAAACACTTTGGAAAGAGGAGTTCAGAACTTTGTGTTGTCATGGATGTATCTTCACATTTGTTTAAAAATGATAAAAAAGGAAATAAAAGGCAAAGTATTTTCCTGCATTCTCTGTTTATTATGGAAGTTGTGGTTCAGGGTCTTTTTGTAAATGCTTCCCATTTACATTTATTCATGTGGGAGATGCTTTTAGCCAAAGCAATTTACTGTGAAGTCCATAAGATTTATTATTTATATGCATTAATATGAAACGGTACCAGTCAAATATTTTGGACACACCTGACTGAAATTGTTTCTCATGAAGAGACTAAAGAGGAGCAGAACTTTGAAAAGCAAAAACAATACATCTTTATTACATAATTTTCATACTTTGTGTCCGATATAAAATAAAATATAAAAATTATTTTACGGCAATACAAATATTGGTATTTAAGTTTCACTACTGTTATATAAAATAAATAAATAATTTTTAGTGTCACAATGCAGAACTTAAGGGTCCAAATAGATAAAAAAATATAATTGATTCTTTTAATCTCAGTTAAACAGATTATTTTAGTCAGTTTAGGCCCGGTTTCACAGACATGGCTTAAGCCTAGTCCCAGACTAAACTGCCCACTTGAGCTGTCTTAACTCAAAGTGACTTGGACAGATATATATTAAAATAGTCAAAGATTTAGCCTGTTCTGGATTAAACAAAGCCGATTGCAAGAGGAAGGATTATAGCTAGTCTATGACTAAATTGAATCTTAAATTAATCCTTCAAAGAGGCAGGTTTAACTCCTGCTTAGTACTGTTTGTGAGGGAGCATGGAATATTTGGAATATCTAAATGAAAACCAACATGCACAACAGAGGCCAGCCAGAGTACTTGTGGATAGGAGTGATCCATTACATTACTTTGATGACACAGCTTTTCAAGACCGCTTTCGTATGTCCAAGGAAAATGCAGTGGAGATAATATCTTTGCTTGAGCCTAGACTTTCCTGTCTGTCTCTGAGAGGAAGGCCTTTACCCATTTCTCTCCAAGTTCTGCTCACACTGAGGTTTTTTGCGTCCGGGACCTTTCACCGTGAAACTGGTGATTTGTGTGGTGCCAGTGAAGCAACTGTGTGTAGAATAGTTCACAAAGTCAGCAGAGCCATTTGTGAACTGAGGAGTCTTTACATAAAGTTTCCTGATGCTGCTGACCAAGCCAAATATAAAGTGCAATTCTATGAATATGGGCACTTCCCAGGTGTCATTGGATGTATAGATGGATGTCATTTTCCTGTCACGTGTCCATCAACCCCTGATGCTGAGGAGTACAGGAACCGTAAGAACTGGTTTTCTATCAACGTTCAGGGTGTATGCACACCTAATTTAGAGTTTTCAAACATTGTTGCGCGCTGGAAAGGTTCAACTCACGATTCAAGGATTTTTGTCAACTCTTCATTATGTGCTCAGTTTCAGAGTGGACAGTATAGTGGACTTCTACTTGGTGACAGTGGATATGGTCAGAGTAACTTTTTATTCACTCCATACATAAATCCCACAACAGCTGAGCAGCAAAGATACAACAGAGCTCATATCCGAACAAGAGGCATGGTTGAACGCATGTTTGGAATATGGAAAAATCGATTCCAGTGTTTACGTAATACACTTCGCTTCAGGCCAAGGAGATGCTGCAAGGTCATCATTGCTACAGCGGTGCTGCACAACTACCTGAAGCAGCGCTGCTGTCCTGATCCTCCAATGGAAGATGATGCCATTGCTTTGTGTCAAAATGTACACCGATAATAATGTTTTCTGGTCCATTCCAGGTTTTTATGAGCACCATCAGCCCAACGGCATGTGCTTATACTCAACTTAATCAGGCCTATCCCAGGTGTTTTCATTTAAGCTTACTTAATTTACTCCAGGACTCTGTAGTCTCAGACTAACTAAGCTTATTTTAAGCCACGTTCATGAAAGGTACTTAAATGCCCCAGTTTAACTAGTACACATTAAGGCATACTCCTGGCTTATGCTAAGCCATGTCTGTGAAACCGGGCCTTAATGTAATTTAAGTTGAATATATTTAAATATTTAAGTACGATCAACTTGTATGTTTAAGGCAGCAAGTTTTTTCTTTTTTTATACAGTGAAAGTAATCAGACTCACATATGTTCTAATTTTTTATTAGAAGAACCATTGGATCCACCAAAGAACCTTTTTGTGAATATTCTTAAACAACCATTATTTTTTTCTTGTGAAGAACATTTTAATAATCTGAAAACTTTATTCCGCTCTAAATATCTTTTGTGGAATGGAAAGGTTTCATAGATGTTTAAGATTCTTTATGGAACCATGATGTCAATAAATAATTGTATATTTAAGAGTGTATGTTAGTCTCATGATCTATAAAAAAAGCCACATAACAGAGATTCAAAAAAGATTTTATTGGTCCAAAAACTCATGAAGAAATGATAGTAAATGATGAAAAGAACTTTAAGAGGGATAAAGGGACTGCTATGAGAGTGTAACACTAGAGGGCACATTAAATGTTTCACTATGAGTCAGTCAGGAATCAGGATTCAGAGAAGATCTTCAAATCAGCACATTAAGGGCACTCGTCTAGAGAGAAAAGATGGACAGGTCAGGTCTGAAGAGGTTATTAATCAGCTATTTGCTTACTATAGACACAATGTTTTACCATTTTTAGGCAGGAGGGCGATGTTCTCCGGCAGAATGCCTTGCTCCAAAGAAAAGGCAGTGAACTTGTCCAAGACATCCTGGCTGAGGTCGGGTGTTCGGCCTACAAAAAAAAAAAACCAGTACAAGCACATCGAAATGTCACAGAAACAATTCCCAGTACAAGTACATCGAAATGTCACAGAAACAATCAAGAAGCACCGGCTAGAACCAGAATCATTCAAACCTTAGTAGATAATTTTAGATGTTTTTTACAGTGCACATTCCAGGCTGAAATTTAAGTTAGATTAGAAAACGGCATTTATAATCCATTTTTCTTCTGTTACATGTTTCAGAGAGGAATAAGATGTTCAACAAGAAACATTTTACAACAAGATTCCATTGGTTAGCATTTGTTAACATGAACTAACAATGAGACATACTTCTAAAGCATTTATTAATCTTAGTTCATGTTAAACACAGTATTTACTAACACATTATTAAAAATCAAGATTTACTTGATAACTTGAGATAATATGAACAAAGAACAGTTTAACTAAATGTAAACAAAGATAAGAAATAAGCCTGTAACAAATGTTTTGCTCATTGTTAGTGTTGTGCAGTTTAATTCACTAAACAATCATCTTTGGCGTAAGAGACAGTCTGGAATCAAATGATCATTAAAAAGTAATTTATTCTTGCAAGAAGGCCCAGTTGCCACACAGAAGTCACAAGTACAGTCTGTGGAACAAGTGCGACCAGGAGAGAGAGGCAGGCCAGTCTTTATACTGTTATCTTCAAGGTTCTCTAAACACTCCATAGATGGATAAGACACTCCACCAGTGATCCTATTATACACTGAACTTTAGTTTAGCTTAACTTACAGCCTGCAAGTCCTAAATTGGACACCCTTTGACCTTAGGGGTCAGGGCCTCGGCGTCTCCCCCTCTTCTCCTGCCTCACAGAAGTTCCACATCAATCATTATATCACATGGTCAGCAGCACACATAGAAGTCAATCCTGTGTATGTTAATGAAAATCAAAGTAAGTAATGAAAATCAAAAATCTCCCATTACACTCCTCCCTTTTTATCATTCATTGATAATTGTTTCATCAAAAACACTCACACAGTACTAATAATCATAATGAAACGTACCAAGTTCAAGTCTTACATCACACTTATACTTCTCATTTCTCAATTTCATATAACTGATCATTGTTCGATGACCTGAGGTAGCATCGTGACCGGAGGAAATGCATACAGTGGGCGGCTTGGCCAGTCGTGGGCTAGCGCGTCCTTGCTCTTCGAGAAAAAAGTTTGGCAATGAGCGTTGTCTTCTGCGGCGAAGAGGTTGACCTCTGCCTCGCCGAAGATGCTCGATATAAGGTGAACTGTCTGCGGGTGTAGTGACCATTCCCCTGGGGTAACTTTATCTCTGGATAGCATATCCCCACCCTGGTTCAGAATGCCTGGCATGTGTGCCGCCCTCAGTGAGCGCAGGTGGTGCTGACCCCATATAAAGAGGTTTTTGGCCATGGTGTGCAGGTTGTTCGACCTGAGTCCACCTTGGCAATTTATATAGGACACCACAGACATGTAGTCCGTCAGGACCAAGAAGTGGTGGCCTTTTAGATATGGGAGAAAAGATTGCAGCGATAGTGCGACCCCTCTCATCTCTAGACAGTTTACTGTATATGTAGGCGCCTCTCTGGGTTCAACCATAGGCCGGAGATGGGCCTGCCCTCGTAAAGGGCTCCCCAACCTAGGTTGGAGGCATCTGTCGAGATAATTTTTCTCTCTGAAATCACGGCCATACTCACGCCGGACTGGTACCAGCCGGCTGCCTTCCAGGGAGCAAGGGCTTTGATACAGCTGTGGTTCGCTCTGATTCGTAAGTGGCCAGATCGCCACGCATGAGTCGGTACACATGGCTTTAACCAGCGCTGGAGAGGACGCATGTACAGTAGCCCCAGCTGGAGTACTCATGATGCTGAGGCCATGAGACCCATCATCCTCTGAAATCTCTTGAAATCTCTTGGCTATAACCAGCCAATCGTCGAGTTAGTTTAACACTCGCACTCCCCGCTGTCTCAGGGGGGTGAGCACTGCGTCCATGCACTTCGAAATGTACGGGGTGCTAGAGATAGGCCGAACGGTAGTACCGTGTACTGATAAGTCTGCCCCTTGAAGGCAAATCTCAAGAATGGCCTGTGATGGGGCGTTATCTGGATGTGAAAATAAGCATCCTTCAGATCCACTGAGAAAAACCAATCCCCTGGGCGAATCTGCGCAAGGATTTGTTTGGTTTCAGCATCCTGAACCATTTTGATATCCCGGGGATGGCCTCCCAGGCCTCTACTTCATAGTGGGCACACAACCTACACTCATTACATCTCCAGCGCGAGCTGGAGGGAGAACTGATACTGTGGGGACAGTGTTTGTGTGTAGGGGTGCGTACTTCATAGTGGGCACACGACCTATATTTATTACACCTCCAGTGCGAGCCGGAGAGAAAACAGACAGAAAAGACCTCTTTTCATGCTTTATTTGTGTCGCCGTAAAAACGGCATTTGTTTGCAGGTGTGCATGTTTTATAACAGACTGGATTGCTGCAATATTGACATTTCCAGCCGCCTGAACTAAAGAGGGGACTGAGAAATGAGTGAGAAGCTTTTTGGAGGTTGGTCCGGCCTCGGCGGGACTCAAACTCTCTCTTTTTCTTCCTTTCGCCGTGGCTAGGAAGGTTTTCGAGGCTCGGGGTCCAACGCAATCTTGCGTCGGGATCCCTGTCGCTCTGGGAACTGCTGACACTTCACAAGAACGAGAGCGGTGACGGACCTCAGCCGCTGGGCGGGGCTGGGAGACCGGAGGCGCTGACTTTACCTGCTGAGGAGGTGGCGCCTTCTTTAAGCTGGCCATGCTTCGTCCAATCACACTTATGCTGGGCTTAGATGGGGGGCGGGGTCAAAAGTTGAGCCTGACCAATCCCCGCCTTCGGACGCTGCCAAAGAGAATCACGCAGGGGCGGGGCTGGCGTGGGCTCGTCTGCTTTGGTGAATAAGCACAGGAGAAAAAAAGTCTCTCTGTAGAATGTGAGTCACGCGGGGCCGGGGCCGGCTCACCTGTTTTTGAACGCTCATTAATATCTAACCCCGCCGTTGTGAACGGGAGGGCGCGAGTGGCGGGGTCGCTTTCTGTACATAAGGAAGCTGGCTGTGAGCGCAGTGAAGAGAGCAGCATGTCCTCGTCAGTGAGAACAGCCATTGTGACTGTGAGTGAATGCAGTTTCAGCGTGACTGGATTTCAGGCATGAAAATGCATTCATTGTGAGGAAGCGCAGAGGATGTGACGATCTCGGCCGAAGAGAGGGCCTCTGCACGAGGCGTAGGTGACTCGAGGCATTTGAACAATGCCTCAGAAACTCACTCTTTTAGAAGTGCGTCGCAGCGGCGAACACACTGTATTTGCTTTTCGAAAGGATATAGCGCACCGGATAGCACAGCAGGACAGCGGGCTGAAGGCGGCGTCCAGGAAAATGGATGCCGGCGTCCTCAGAACTGCAAGCCAGGTGGCTTGTCCTACTGAAGGCGTTTCGACGGCTGCGAAGAGGCTTCTAGTTCCAGAGGTCAGCGAAGTGGAGAGTTCGCTGAAGGAGATTAAATCTGATTTCTATGCCTGAATGAGGGCATATAAAGCTATAAGGGTGAAGTGAAGCGGCCTGACTGGTTCGCTGGTTCGTGCCACCTCGCCATAGGTTCGTGCAGTTGCCGCAGCACAGCCAATGACCGCGCTAGACGCTCAGCTGGTGTCTGCTGTGCAGCTGCACTACGTTTAAAAATTTGGCTTCAATATTCTCGAGAAAAGGAGTTTTCCCATAGCGTAAGCTAGCCTTACGCAATACGAGAGACCTCTCGAAAGGGAACCTGGGGTTTCATAAACTCCGGGCAAAAATTGGTGCTAACAATCTTTTACCCAAGGTTTAAAGCGGGGTTCAGAACTGCGATAAACTGCGAGGTTATGCACAGTGTGAAAAGCCCTAGAGTTAATTCCATGCAAGACAAAGCTGAACCAGACCAAGTGCAAACATCAAGTGAACCAATCTGAATTCACAGCCTGCAACAAATTCAAGTTAATGTGAAGGTGTGTTGATGCTGGTGCTGTTACCGTAGAGTTTGTCGAGCACTGTGGAGGAGCCGGCCTTGGTCTTCACAGTGTGGATCAAAGCAAACTCATCATACTTCACATCAACAATAACCATGTGATTATCAGTCTCCCACCAGTCTACCTGTGGAAGAAATATAATTTCTCATTTGAGTCCTGTATAAACCACTACACTGTATTTCATGTCTATCATTTCTTCCTTACGGTCACTGCGGAAGCTGAATATTACAGGAACATCAGACATCTGAGCGAAATGGTTCATCTTCCAGCATTGGCCATCAGATCTGGAAAAACAGGACAAATGGGTAAAATCTTTGCATGTGCAATCATGGGAAGGTTTTATTCATAGTTTCTTATTTTTAGTGATCAGTTCATCTTACTTGAGACTGGAATAAGCCATCTCCAGATCTCCTTCATCAGTCGGTGTCAGCATGGCGATGCCCATCTTCATGTGCGCCTTACGGGTGACAAACCACTCGGCATTGTACCATTTCCCAGCCACCTATATGAAGGACACACACATCAACAACATTTCCCTTCTGGTGCTCTTCATAATTTTTGTAAAATTTGTTTTTTAGAATTTTTTTTTCTTCACCGGAATGGTACGAAACTTGGTAAAGGTTTCGGCACTTGCTATGTGAACACAAAAATAAATAAAATAATGGCATGATTCAAACAGGTTAAATGGTCCTGAAAAAAATTGTCATACTTCAATACTTGAACACTTCACGGTCAAAAATTAGCGCATTGGAAATTAATGGGAGACGGAAACTTTTGGTACTGCAGCCAAACATAATCTTAAGCCCTTACACACAGAGATTCGTTTGATTTCGGTTCATTCACACTGCCAGTGATTTTCCGGAATCTGTGAGTGCGTTCACACATATCCCGTAAAGATCCCGTAAAGACACGTGACGTGAGGATGTGACGTGTAATATCTCCACAGCGTCTAAGTTTGCTTATGATCTGCGATTTCTCCCTCAAGAAACCACGGTCGTGCATTTTTTTCTGATTCGATCATAAACTAGCGCACTGCATACCGTTCCACTAAGCTGACGAACTATCTCAGCTTCAACGTCATCACCACGACACACCCCTTACGGGATTGATTACAACTTTTGTTCACACAGAGCGTGTTCCGGGACTGATACCGGCAATGTTACTAGGTCCCCAACCCGGGATCGATCCCGGCATCAATCCCGGGACGTGTTTGCGTTCACACAGAGGGCACTCTGGCAATTTCCTGGCAATTTCCCGGGATCAACGCGCTGTGTGAAAGGGGCTATACTGAAAGCTCATTTTTTGAGATATCAGGCTCAAATTTTAAAAACAACTTGTTTTTTGATTTATGGCTTTGATTTTCTCACGGTTTTAGACAAAACCATGTTTTTGAAAAATATAATATAAAAATTGAAAATAGTATTTTTGCTAATTTTTCATAGCAATAAACGTAAAACTTTTTTTAAGTTCTCTTTTTAAAACTTTTTTTACTTCAGCAATAATCTGTAGGTGTCGTCTTTGAAAAGAGAATGCTCTAAAGCCTTCAAGATTTATGACAGTTTAGATAGTTCAGAGATAAACAAAAACATAATGGTAGTATTTTTTGTTTTACTTTTATGTTAATTTAAATACAAATCATTGTATTTCAGTAACTTTTACAGTAATAAAGTTTTACAGATTACAGTATGATATCATCATTGAAAAAATGAATTGTAATCATAGGAATTAAATAAGAATTAAAGATAGCACATGTTCATGTTGAAATAGTGTTTTCATTACTGTAAAATGAAATATAAAAATGAGTTTTACTGCAATACAAGTATTTTTGTACTTTGGTTACAAGTATCATGGTATTTAGATTTTCACTATATAAATGAATAAAAAAATATGAGTACAAATTATTTTCAGTGTCACAATGCAAAACCTAATGGTCCAAATAGATTAAAAATATAATTGATTATTTTAATCTCAGTTAAACAGATTATTTTAGTCAGTTTAATGTAATTCAAGTTGAGTACGATCAGCTTGTATGTTTAAGGCAGCAAGTTTTTTCTTTTTCTTTTTTTTAATACAGTGAAAGTAATCAGAATCACATATGCTCTCAAATCTTTTTTGCAGTGATTACATAGAAGAACCATTGGATCCACCAAAGAACCATTTAGTGAATATTCTTAAAACAACCATTTTTTTTCTTGTGAAGAACATTTTAATAATCTGAAAACTTTTTTCCACTCTAAATATCTTTTGTGGAATGGAAAGGTTTCATAGATGTTTAAGATTCTTTATGGAACCATCAATGTCAATAAATAATTTTATATTTAAGAGTGTATGTTAGTCTCATGATCTATAAAAAAAGCCACATAACAGAGATTCAAAAAAGATTTTATTGGTCCAAAAACTCATGAAGAAATGATAGTAAATGATGAAAAGAACTTTAAGAGGGATAAAGGGACTGCTATGAGAGTGTAACACTAGAGGGCACATTAAATGTTTCACTATGAGTCAGTCAGGAATCAGGATTCAGAGAAGATCTTCAAATCAGCACATTAAGGGCACTCGTCTAGAGAGAAAAGATGGACAGGTCAGGTCTGAAGAGGTTATTAATCAGCTATTTGCTTACTATAGACACAATGTTTTACCATTTTTAGGCAGGAGGGCGATGTTCTCCGGCAGAATGCCTTGCTCCAGAGAAAAGGCAGTGAACTTGTCCAAGACATCCTGGCTCAGGTCGGGTGTTCGGCCTACAAAAAAAAAAAACCAGTACAAGCACATCGAAATGTCACAGAAACAATTCCGACTAAAACCAGAATCAATGCATTTGCAATTATTTGAGCTTATGTTTTTTACAGTACACATTCCAGGCTGAAATTAAAGCTAGATTAGAAACGGGATTCAAAATCCATTTAGTTCCGTAACATGATGTTTCAGAGAGGAATAAGATGTTCAACAAGAAACATTTTACAATAAGGTTCAATTGGTTAGCATTAGTTAACATGAACTAACAATGAGACATACTTCTAAAGCATTTATTAATCTTAGTTCATGTTAAATTCAGTATTTACTAACAAATTATTAAAAATCAAGATTTACTTGATAACTTGAGATAATATGAACAAAGAACAGTTTAACTAAATGTAAACAAAGATAAGAAATAAGCCTGCAACAAATGTTTTGCTCATTGTTAGTTAATGCATTATGATGGGACCTTATTTTAAAGTGTTACCAGAAAGTAATTTCAGAATTGTACAGGTTATTATATTTTTAGTAAATTGATAAAATAATAACATGACTAATAACAGTCAGTTTGGATTTCATGTTTACTGCAAGTGTGTTACTAAAGGGCACAATGGTTCAGGAAATGCATTTTTACTTGACTGTGCATCACCACATGAGTTACAATGCCTTTCTCTCATTATGATCAGGGGTTGAAGCCAAAAATAATATTTAGACTGAAAATATTTCCTCGGCCAAACCCCATGATCCCACAGAATGTCACACACACAAGATCAGTTTCTTCTTCTTCTTGTAATTAGGAGTATATTGAGTACATGCTTTACCTTCACAAATGATAAACTCAAGAACATTTGCATTTAAAGAAAGGCCATTGTGAACTGCCTTTCTATTATTTACACACTAGATGAAATTTCAATGTTTTCAATCTAATGCTTTAACAAGACGACTCTTTGTGATGTAGTCATACAAATAATTAACCATTTGCATAACTTTAACACAAGTTTTTAGTTCTCAAATAATAAAGCCAACAGAGCTTTTGCCGAAAAGTGAGCTAATATCACAAACTATACACAATATAATATCTGTTTTTAACCTAGCCATTATAAATGAATAATATAATGTTTTCCACAATGATCCACACTACAAAATGGAAATGCAGAATGTTTATGTTTATTGTTGACAAAACACAATCACATATTCGAAACGGGAATGGCCTTAAATAAGAAATGATTCAAGGATTATTTTGCATAGGTGTTACAATTCAATCAAATGCCAATGCAATACTTCTGTGTCCAGAGGCAAATGAGCAATTTTTTATGAGCATCAAAGATTGGTCGCAACAACTTGTTTTTGGACTAATCTGTTCATTTAATGCAGGCGTAGGCAACCTAAGGCACGCGTGCCAACACTGGCACGCGGAAGGTTAATCGCTGGCACACAAGCAAATGCGAGAGAAGTGTATGTATTTCATTCAGATAAAGTAGTCTAGTTTTATGCCGGTCAATTGCACTCGGGCTCCGCATGATTAACATCGCGCAACATCAGCATCACACGTGCACACGGA